>CAIGRL010108317.1:0-20347 GCA_903798325.1 Fraxinus xanthoxyloides
TTAGAGATTTGGACTTAACAACCGATTAGAAATGAAGCTCCTCGATAAAAATATGAATTTCCTACTAAAATGGTCTGTCGAAGAGACTATTTTGACCGAAAAGGAGAAGAAGAGATAAGAGATTGAAAATAGCTTATGGATTTTCTGTATGACGACTGAGCAAGTTTCTTACTATTAAGTTGCGGGGGCACTTGTGGCGGTCGCTGCAACCTGTATATGGGTGGAATGAAATTGTCAGCATGGTGGATGTGGGTGGATTTTGGTTCGTTTGGTAGGGGTTAGGTAAGGGAATGTGGGGATAAGTGTAGGCATATCAACGAGCCAAAACTCAAATCTCTGACTCGACTCGAGCAAAATAGGTCTGAGTTTTTTTGGGTCCAAGTCGAGCCGAGCACTCGACCTCAGCTTTCGGCTCGGGCCTTAGAGTGCCCGAGCCGAGTCAGCTCGTGTTTTTTTTAAATTCGTTATAAATAGATAATTTTTTATAATGTATTTAAAATTTGTACAATTTATACGTATTATAAATAATAACTGAATAATAATATATGAAAAAAAATACAACTTTGATAAAAACAAAAATAAAAAAGCTCACGGCTCAGCCCCGCTGAGTCGACGCCCCTAAATGGGGCTCAACCCCCACCGAGCTATGAGCTGGCCCGATTCGGGCTTCTTTCGGGTGGAGTCTGAGCCGTCGAGCTTTTTTTATATCGTTGGGTAAGTGTGGGGGTGAGAAGAAGATGAATTGTTTCGGATGAAGTTTTGAGTTTTTGATTCCATGGTCAATTAAGATAAAGTTTTAGGCTAAATGCACAAGCAGAGTCTCTTAGAACAACTACCATTGCAGCAGAGCGCACATTCGATTCTGAGGACTCTATTCCTAAGCTTGTTGAAGCATTCTCGAAGTTCCAAATCAAGGCTTTTAGATTTGGGGTGGGGATGGAGGCGGGGGCGAGTAGAGAAGAGGAATGTGGAATGTTTTTTGTCATTTTAATTATTTTATTATTTAAAATGTAAAATTATCATTTTAACCTTTTAAAATCAGTCAACATTATTGTCAAAGTCAATTATTTGGTTAACTAATGGTCAAACTAACAGAAACTATCCATTTGAACTTCAGTTGCGGACATTTTGAAAGGTTTGTTACCGTGTGTGACACAAATGAAAATTTTGAATAAAGTATGCTACTAAATGAAGGGTTTAGTATCGCTGTTGTAATTATCCCTAAATTATATAAGACATCAATTTCATTTTATATTGTTACAATTAGAATAGCCCTTTTATCCTCTTTAGCTTTTGCATTGACTTCATTAAAATTTTAATACATTTTTTTCTCTCGTCTTTTCAACCACATATTTTTCAATAAAATAATATTACACATAAATAAAAAAATTCCTTCTTTTTTATCACGCATTCTCCTAGATATTACTGTTCCAAAATACATTATTTTTCATCATTATAATTGAGGCCAAACGAGAGCTTAATACATTCTCAATAGTCAATTCTAATTAAGCCCCCTGTTTGGTGTACACTTTGAGTTCAAGAATGCATTGTTTTGTTTGATGCGATGGGGAATATGTGGTTGAAAAAGAAGGAAAATTTATTGATGTGATTGAAAATATAATTTTGTTGAAAATATGTGGTTGAAAATGAATATAAGAATGAAAATGAAAAAATAATGTGGTTCAAACAGAGGCTAAAAATTATTTGTCCCATTTTTTCATCTTTCCTTTTTAGTATTTTCCATTTATTTATTTATTTTTATGTTAGATGCCATCTCATTTATTCAATCCAGACAGCTGCAGAACTCCTAGACGCTAACACTCCCTCCATTTTTTTTTGTAGATTTAGAAACCCTACCCTGTTTGTCCCCTCCACTGAACTTGGTTCACTTCTCCTCTCAAAATTCCAATTTATAATTGCTTTTCATCGAAGTTTTTTAAAACTTGAAATCCTTTCGCACTTCCTCTATCTACAAACAAAGAAAATCTCATTCTCCTATTTTTGCAACCATGAATATTTTTAGATTCATCGGTGATATGACACATTTGATTAGCATTTTAGTTCTTCTTCTTAAAATCTATGCCACTAAATCATGCTCAGGTGATACTTTTAATTGGGTTTCTATTGAGTATGTATATATACTGTTTATTTCAGTTAATCGAGTTGTGCAGGACTGAATTTCATTTCTCGCATTATTGAAATTTCCTTTTACTAGTGGAGTGAAAGCTTGAATACATTGTCTCGGGTTTTTTTTTTGTTAATTAAACCATTAATAGATACGTCCAAATTATTTAGTCGGTGGAGTTGATTCCTCTGTATTTTTGTTAAAACATTAGTTTTAGATTTTGAATTGACCGATCTGTGTTTGGTGTTTGCTTAATGGAGTCACTGAGGCTATGTGCATTACTATTATGGTCTTTTTTTTCCCATTCGTATGAGGGCATAATTTGTAGTATTTTACATTTGCTATCTCAGTTTAATCAATGGGTTTCAAAGACACAGAACGGCCAACTTGTATGAGTTCTCCCTCACACACAGATGTATGTATATATTTTCATATGCATATATGGGTATACTTCCTTAAATACACATATGTACACGGACATCCATATAAGTTATTTGATAGTTATATGCAAATCTCTACATGAACATGGAAATCTAGACTGGGAATGCCTGTCTCTGAGCCTCTGCCTATGTTCGTTAAAGTTTGTGATCCATAAGTTGAGCTACCTATATGGTCTATATGACAGGTCCTTCTGTGCCTTTTCATATTTGTGCTTTGGCATCCTCTGCGTAACTCTAAATTTCACGTTTCTCCCAATAATTAAACATTTAGTTACATTGATGAACTGAAACAATCGTTCGTGTAAGACTTCATCCATTGTTTTCCACCCTGACAATTATTTTCCATACTTTGTCAATTTTTATTTATAAAATCGTATGCTTACAGGATGATAAGACCATTGATCAGAGTATTTGGGATGGGTGGCATTTTCTTTTTCTTTTTCTTTTCTTGATAAATCCAAAATTTGTTGATGAAAAAACATGAAAAAGTACCATAAAGTATACAGCACAGATAATATACACAATTGTTTACAAGTTTATTATGTCTAATCCAATGCTTCATCGAAGGGAAAATAATGCAAGTTATAAGTTATCGGAAGAGTCTGTAGTGTGCTCACAGCAGCACTACATGAAGGCTCATGAACGACCAATTTCTCTCTGGTACCTTGGTCTACATTTGTATATGTATATTGTCTGTGTTTCTCTGTGTGTTATGCTTATGATACAAGTACTTGCTCTAGGCTTTTATTAGCTGAATTTTGGGTCTTTAAGTTAAACTCTAAATTTTGTTGCATTCCTGTATTCTTATATTATCATATTGGTACTATAATTAGTTATCAATTTTAATAATGTCACACACAGCATCAAGACTTAATGGGTTTATATGTGTTGGTAACTGGTGGAATGGAAGACATCTTGTTCCTGTGCAGGAGTTCATATCTCTGGCAATTTTTCAGTAAAATAGTTGAAGACTTCAAGGACTTGAATTCTGAGTTTGTATGCATGTCTGGCTTTATCGATGGGTATTTGTAGTTTCTTTAGTTGATAGGTGAAATTAAATGTACCTTTGTGTTATTCAGGAATTTCATTGAAGACTCAGGAGCTGTTTGCACTTGTGTTCTTGGCTCGGTATCTAGATTTGTTTACTGACTTTATTTCAGTGTACAATACTGTGATGAAGTTGGTATTCATTGGGAGTTCTCTAGCAATTGTGTGGTGCATGCGGTTTCATCAAGTTGTGAGGCGATCATACGACCATCAGCTAGACACCTTTAGGCATTATCTTCTTGTAGGAGCAAGCTTTCTCTTGGCACTTCTTATCCATGAGAAATTTACATTTCAGGAGGTCAGCCTACTCAGTCCATCTTGCTCTTCTCCCTTTTCTTGTGAATTTCGATGATCCATAATTTGTTTGAAATTTGAAGTGAATTTATGAAGTAAATGTGACTATATGGCTGATACTTGGTTATGGCCTATGGGTGTCTTAGATTTTGCTATCCTAGATTACCACCTCTCTCTCTCACACACACTTACACACACATGCACGCACGTATGTATGCACGCACACATTAGTGAACATCCTTCAATGTTCTGCTATGATGCTAGCTCACATCTCTTTTCTTTTCAAGTATTGAATTGCTGTTGAATGTAGACTCAAGTGCTGTCTGGCTGGATCTAAATTATAAAAGAGAATGTCTCTTGAAGACACTAAAGATTTTCTCGTACAATACATATTTATTATTGAATGTCCTAATTAAGCTGATCAACACAAGTATCTGTCTGAGGCCACTAGAACTAGGGAGAAAAAAAGGAAATGGGTATGGGCTGGGGACTGAGCCCCTGCCCTTGACCCGAACTTAACCATAACATCCACACAAGAGCTGGAGTTGCTTGGTTAAAGCAAGTTTCACATATTTCGAAATTGACGCTCCAATTAAGAATGTGCTTGCTTTGAATGTATTGTGAGTGACGTGCAAATTGGATTGATTGTTCTCATTTGGTTCTGTAAGTTTTCAGTGTGCGCGCTTGTTCTAATAAATTTGTGGATGCATTTGTTCTTGTTTTCCCTTGCAATTAATTATTTTATACTGTATTTATGCATACTTTTGAAATCATCTTTTCCTTTTTCTTTTTTTTTTCTATGTTTCTTTTATGTGCGATCTTATTTTACAGGAGTTTGTGCTTGCTTGCTTATGTGACTATATTCTGTTATAAATGAACATCGAGATTTCAATGCCTATTTGCAATTCATTGACATTATCTCACTGTAGTGATATCCTTTTAGCTTAAATGTATATATGATCTATCAGTTTTGCATTTACCAATATTGTATATTGCCCCTTTAAACATTTTATATACTTTGTAAATTTTTTTACATTTTTTCAAGATATTTTGGGCATTTTCAATATACTTGGAGGCTGTTGCAATTTTACCCCAGTTGGTTCTGTTGCAAAGAAGCGGAAATGTGGACAATCTGACTGGACAATATGTTTTCTTCCTCGGGTAATTTTTCTCTCATTTCACCAACTGCTGCAAAAGAAAGAAGATAGGTTTTGCTTATGTATACTGAATTTGGACTTGTGTGGAAACCTGACTGGAAAACATTCTTGGAGGCCATTACAATTCTACCTCGTGTTTTTTGTCACTTTGAAATTTATATATATGTTCTGTGATTTGTCCAATTTGAATTATTGACCATAAGTAGATACATTTCTAGCATGCCATTGCTTATCCAAATGTGAGAGTTTCCTTCCTCTCCCTTTTACTGGGCATTCGATAGTGTCTTCCCTCCTCCTGTAGCTGCAGCTTCTCTGTTCTTTTATAAAATATGTGTTTGAATTGCTGCAGAAGCAGAAATTTTGAAGTGATCCTAACTAAATGATGCATTTAAATATTACTGGAACAATATTGGTTTATGCAATTATCGGCCCTCCATTTTAACCCTGATACTTTTTATCTTTCATGTATATTAAGTGTGGATCAGAAGTCCAAGATTCTCGAAAATCTCATGTCTTATGAATCAACAGGGCCTATCGAGCATTCTACATCCTGAATTGGATCTACCGGTATTTCACAGAGCAGCATTTCAGTCGATGGATTTGTAAGTCATGACACGAAGTGCTTGTTTGGGTTTCATTTTAATCTCCTTATAATTATAACCACATTCACAACTATTACCCACTTATTATCCGTACAATTTGTGGAACCCTTTGTTGCACAGATACCTCAAATAGGGTAGCGTGTCCAACACGATACTAACGCTCTACCATAATCATTTTTTTATTACAAATATTCCATATTTTTATCTCAAAGTTATTAGTAAATAACAAGTAGGTACTCATATTTAAAAAATTTCAACAAGAAAAATTAATATTAAGTATAAAATTAAATTTATACTATATAAATGATGAGTTTTAAAGAATTTAACCAATTTGTTAATGATGTTTCTTGTCAGTATTTTTTTTTAAAATCACGTGTCGACATATCGGACGCTTATCATTTCGGACACATGTCCGTGTCGGTGCATCCCATTAGTTGTCTTCCTTATAATTTCTCCCAAACAAACACAGCTTGATGGATGAGACTTTTTTTGCCTTGACTAATAATCATACTTCTTATGTTCAGCTTGCTTTTCTGGCCTTGTCCAAACCGCTCTTTATGCAGACTTCTTCTACTACTACTTTATCAGGTGACGAGCCCATTGGCATGTTTGTGACCTATCCTTTCTCATTGGGTATTACAATTTAGCAAACGTTATCATACTAACCAAGCAATCTCTCTGCAGCTGGAAAACTAATGCAAAACTACAGTTGCCAGCCTGAGATGACAAAGATAGAATGGTAGATAGATAGTTTGAGCTGAAATGTGGTTCGCAGAACTCTCTCCAATGAAATGAGAAAAGTTTCGCTATGAAGTTGACTCAATCGACACTCCCTTTATTTGGCAGGGAAAAATTGATACGTGGCTCTTTAGCAGGGGAAAATTGATGCGTGACTCAGTCTTTCGTTTAACTTGGAGAAAAAACGATGTTAATACTACACGTTACTTGTAAAGTTGCTAGTGGAAGTTTCAAAACTCTAGAGATTTGTAATATTTACAAAATCTTTTATTAGAAGCGGATATTGATATTTCCATGTAAGAATCTTGTGAGACAATGCAAAAGGAAGATTTTTCCTTTCGTCTGTGGTTGTGGGTGTAGTCTTTTTCCTTTTATAATGAAAATATGAGATTAATTATTCATAATCTCACATAGTAGTCATCACATATATGGACTTGCAATGGATAGAGAGTTTGGCCCAGATGAGTCATTGTGGATGTTAGTTATTCTTTGCACAATTTTGGTTTTGGTCTCTTGGAACGAGTAATTTGTAGTTCAGCATATCTGCAGCCTTGTTAGAAGAAACTGGATCTAGGTTGGCACTTGGTTAGTTTTTATTGACTAGGCCAACTCCAGGTTTTGAGGCCCATGCTGGACCGTGTGGATTTAGCTCAGAACCCATCGATTTTCTTCCAATACAAGCAGGTATCATATACTCTTGACGTTTCCTTCTGCCTTAACTAGGTCAATTCTTTACGTGTATGCATGCTATTGAGGGAAATGGAAAGGATGTTTGGTATATAGATTAGGTAGTGCTCTGTAAAATTAAAGTAAATGTTATAATTCATGCTAGGACGTATATTCATCAAATCAAATGGTTACTTTAAAGCAAGGTCCAAAAAAATAAAATAAAATAAAATATTAAAGTAGGAAAATTGAGTGCCTAGAGTGATGATTGAGGATGGAGTTTTCTTTTCAATTATATTGTTCTTCACTTATGCATGATGGAGTATTGTTCATGGTGGTTTTGTCGGGGTCCAGATTAACTTTTCATACAAGCATGAACCATGTATGTAGTATATAGGTCTGAATCATTGACTTTGAGCAATGTCAACTGCAGTTACTGTTGGATAATGGAGTAAATCATATCCTAATTCATGTCTTAAGATGCACCACGATCCATTCTTGAAGGATAATTGGAAGATTTCCTAAGTGCATGCACGTCCAATCAAGTTTGTGGAGTAAGGACTAAGAAGAAAACTATCTTACTTTCACAATCTCGTGCATTATTCATCAACGTGTTTTGCGTATTAAACCGAATATGATAATGAATAAATAACTTTTAATAATAGTTCTAAATCCTGAATCGTGATTAATTTCAATATTCGTAGGACTACACGTAAGCCACTAAATAGAGGCTTTTCGTGCAAATAAAGTGGCATTGAAAAATCCTATAATAGTTCGTCGGAGGTTCAACCCAGAGGAGAAACCATCCTTAAGAGATACTAAGATGGGATCATGTTCGATTTGGGGCGAGTTGAGCAAGGGTTGGCTCGTGCCAAGAATGTGCAGTACTGTTCACAAGCCGGTCGCCTACCTTCTTTCCTTGTTTAGTACGCAATGAAGTTGAAAATTTGTGAACGTTAACTTGAACAAATCAATTTTGTTTGAAATCAATTTTAGTTCATTTTTAATTTTAATTTTTTCGCTTTGCAAGGAATTGGTTAACATTCTCACATGTGCTCATTAATTCACTGTAATTGACTAGAAATGAGTGGAAATAAAATGAATTTTAAGGAATTAAATTGTTTAGAAATTGTTTTATTGAGAATTGTAATTAATCGTGTTTGATTGTTGTAATTTACTACCTGAAAAATGTTGAAAGTTTGGTGTCCGTTTGACTTTGTTTTTCATGAAAATTGTCCATTAAAATGGTAATTTCTTTTATTATTGGATCTAGAATTTGTTTCACTTGCCAAAAAAATCATCTTCCATAGAAAATAAAGTGTATCAAACAAGGCAAAAGTAGAAGTTGAAATTTATTTTCCATAAAAAATAATGCCCTATTAAACAGGGCCTTAGAGGGAAAAAAAAATGCGATAATCAAGAGAGGAGAAGTGAAAGTTCAACGAAATAATAACAAATGAACAATTGCAAAATTAATTGCATTGAGAGTTGTATATTGTAGAGAATTCAATACTCGAAAAAATTATTTTCGAAATATCCCTACTCCCGGTGAGCGGCTCCGCACTGCAAAATGGTGGCCAGCACTCTGCTGGCCCCACGACTCAGTTCCAGGACAGTTGAACTGAGCTGCGAGCGACTCGCCACATTTTTCGCACCTATAGTGAAGCATTTCCTTCCCTTTGTTCCTCTCTCTGACTTCTAAGAAACTAAAAAAATGATGAAGGAAGCCCCCACCTAATCTATATTCTTTCACAGCATGCATTTTTATCAGTGTGACATTGATTCAATCAGCTACGTGTTCAATGCACGAAGAACTACCTTTAGTAACATATAAGTGTGTTGCTTACATGCTGATGTTAAAATTGATTCTTGGCATGATTTTTAGTAACATCACAAGGATTTTTATTTTTATATCGTGGGAGAAGTGCAAGAAAATGCTAAAGAATAATGATATTCATTCCCAGTGAAATTGAGCACCAATCGAGGTGACAATTACATGGTATTAAATGATAGACTCAATCAGTTCTCTCCTTTTCATTTCATTCCGTTCGGTAGGTATACGTTGAGATAGTATACCACTACTTGAGCTGATTTTTGAATGTCAATTTGACACAAGACTTGCTTGGCGTACAATCAATATGCTTACCAAATCTATGCCAACATAGTATTCCATAATTATTGCAAATGTTAATCACACGATAAGAAATGGATAAAATCTTGACAAAGAATTTAACCCACAAAATCATCGTTATTACACTGTTGAACATGTCAAAGATTTCTCAAAAAAAAAAAAAAATAAAAAAAAAATTTAAAAATAAAATAAAATAATGATGTGAATTGATTGGATCATTGGCCATGCCAAAAAAAATTGAGAGACAGCCACTTTTGGCCTATAGACTTCTAATTAATTAATTGAATACCTTTGTATAGCCACTGCTTGTCTCGTAATGATGTCCAGACCATTAACATGGCTTGCCCTTCAATACGCATGACAATAATTCGCAATTATTTATGTTCCTACGATTATCTTTTCATAATTTAAAATCAAATTAATTAATTAAATAATAAGTGAATTGAAAATCTTAATTCAAACTCTTCGATATTCAAAATCAATTCACCCCTATCGTAATTAACCTAGTCTAGTTATACATTAATACAAGATAAGAAATACACGAGATAAAATTTATTTGTTTTCATGTTCGATTTTATCCGCTTCACCTACTAAATGAGTCGAAGTATAATCGAATAATTAACTAGCATTATTTTATTTACATTTTTTTTCTTTTCGTTTATAAATCAAGATTCCGTTTGATTCACATTATCATAGAATGAGAATGAAAAATATAGCCGTTATAGGGCCCACACAAGAGATAGAAATTCAAATTTGAAGATTATGATGTATAACTGTCATATTTCTCATTTTTAGTAAAAAAGTATGGGAAACAAACGAGGCCAAATATAGTTGTCGCCAGTGTATATAACCTTGGATTCCTCGTCCTATGCCATGCACTATGTTCCTTAATTATTTAGAATCAATAATTCTTTTTTTGTTTTTTATTTTTATTTATTTCTTTTGGATTTTTTTGGCTTTATAAAGTGGATCCCACCCATTGATTTTAAGCAATCGAATAAAGATTTCAAATTGAAAAAAAAAAAAAATCACCGTCAACAAATTAAAATAAATAAATATGATATAAAAAGAAGAAAGAAAGAATAAAGATGAGATTTGGGCTGATTTTGTACTAATTCATGCTTAATTATTTACACATTTATTTCTTAATTTTATCTTCTGAAATTAATCGTATCTATATATGTATTAGTGTGGGTGAAGGGACTTTGCTTTTCTTTTCCCGCGCTTTAGATCTTACTTTACTCCCATCAATTCCGCCATAGCCATTTTCTTCTTCTAAGATATAACCAATTCTTTTGTCACTGAAAGAAATTTTGATTTCATGCTCTGATCAACAAAATTGTTAAAAGAGTTGAAATGGATTCTACCATGCCATGTCCAGCTTCATCAAAAAGCAAAATTGCCAAGACATTTCAGAAAGTAATTCACTTAAAATCAGCAAAGAAAAATCTCTCAAACCCTGGATTTTGCCTCTTCATTCCTCAAGAAAAACTCAAATGCTGTGAATCCCAACAGTTCGAGAAAGAAAATCTCGAAGAAGAAGCAAAAGAATCAAAGAACCGAGCCACGGTTGAAGCCTTCGTTGCCAAGCTTTTTGCCACCATTTCTGCAGTTAAAGCAGCTTATGCTGAGCTACAAATGGCTCAGTTTCCGTACAACAATGAGGCTGTACAATCTGCAGATCAAGCTGTGGTTGATGAATTAAAAGCACTTTCAGAGCTCAAGCACAGATTCTTGAAGAAACAGATCGATTCTTCTCCTCCCCATGTGACCTTAATGCTAGCAGAAATTCAAGAACAGCAATCTCTAATGAAGACTTACGAGATCACCATGAAAAAAATGCAGGGGGAGATGGAAAGAAAAGACTCCCAAATTTCTTTACTACAAGATCAGTTGCAGGAAATTGTTCAGAACAATAAGTCCCTCGAGATAAAACTCAATGCAAGTGGATCTTTTTCCATTCTCGACAATATCAAATTCTCTGATTCAAATCCTAAAGTCTTTGTCATGGTTTTTCACTATGCATTGAGATCCATACGCAATTTCGTCAAGTTGCTGATTAGGAATATGGTCTCTGCAAATTGGGATATTGATGCTGCAGCAAATGCAATACAGTCAGAAATCACTTTCAGCAAGAGGGATCATAAAGGTTTCGCCTTTGAATCCTTTGTTTGCAGAGAAATTTTCAGTGGCTTCAATGAACCATTTTTTTCCATACAAAATGATCATCAGTCGTTGCCTAATGACACAGATCAGCGACAAATTTTCTTCTTTGAACAGTTCAAGAAATTGAGATCAGCGAGTGTAATTCATTTTCTTGGGCAGAATCCAAATTCTTTATTTGGGAAATTCTTGAAAGCAAAGTACCTTCATTTACTACATCCCAAAATGGAATTTTCATTTGCAGGGAATTTGAATCAAAGGAAAATGGTTAATTCCAGTGAGTTCCCAGAAACTGAATTCTTCAAGGCCTTTGCAGAGATGGGAAGGAGAGTTTGGCTTTTACATTGTTTGGCATTCTCACTTGATCAAGAAGTGAGCATATTTCAAGTGAAAAAAAGTTCCAGATTTTCCGAAGTGTACATGGAATGTATAACGGACGACATTTTCGTGGCGGCAGAGCGTGATTTTTGGGTGGCATTCACGGTGGTTCCGGGATTCAAGGTTGGCCAGACGGTGGTGCAAAGCCAGGTATACTTATCTCCAAACAAAACTCCACCCAGAAGTTAGTGTCAGTAGTTTCTTTACAGAATTTGACACAACTCCTGGATGCAGTACTAAGATTGCGAAACAACATTGTTAAAACGGATATATTATTACCCAGTCACATTGTCATATAAAAGGTGGTAAACTGGTGGAAGTGATGGCAGCGCGTGGAAACCACACTCTCTTCTTGTATTATATACAAAAGCTTATACATATAAATATGTGCTTATACATATAAATATACATATACATATACGAGTCTGCTGCTATGTTTAATGAGTTGAGATCCAGTGTGTCGAATGCATATGTTCCTCGACTATCGTCCAATACATTTATGATACCTAGGCAAGTCACTTCTTCTTAAAGATTCCAAGGTACATTGTGTGGAGCTTATCTTAAAAGACTTTTCTTCTGTTAAGAAAATGTGATATACAGGGATGTTGAAAATCTATTGAACGACAAGACACTTTTTGATAGAATCAGCAAGTTGGTTAGTCTACCAAAAATGCAGTGGTCGTACCATTAAGACATGAACTGGATTTTCACACAGAGAAGGCCGAAGTGGGGAGAAAAAGCAAAATGAGCAGATTGTGGGGCCATTTTTTCTCTGTTGTTCAAAGAGATAAGAATCGAGGACCCATTTTGGAGAAAATTATATTCGATAAATTCTGGAACTCTCCGAATTTGTTTTGTCAGTGCCTTCCCAAGGAGGAAATACAGATCAAGCCTGCACCGCACGTTGTATGGAATCCTAATTTAATATGTACATATAATTATAGTGATGTAGATTGTCTTTTCTACTTCTTCTCTAGTGTAAATGAACTTTTTGTTTCTAGCGACTGTCATATACTAGATATGAAAATAGGTTATTTTATTTCAACCCAACTTATCACCTCAAAATTTGTCCAATTGAGTGATGAATAGAATCTCGACCACCTCCCTATCCGCTAGGAATCCTTTGCATGTTGAAAAATGCCGTAAGTGTAAATAAATGTCACCAGCTCAAAAAATTATGATGATTGTTTGCTCTTCTAACAATCAAGTCTCCTATCGGAACAAGATAGAATGAGTGCAAGAGAGATTGGTGAGAAAGTTTTGACTATGTTTTAGAGTACACACCACTGGAAGCAAAATAGGTCAAGAAAGGCTTAGTTTATCGAACTCAAGCTTGAGAAGAGACTACTTTGTTTTATCGGCCCAATCCAATTGACATCATCATGACCCATGCAACTAATGTGGAATCCCTTCCGCAATGTGTATAATTCAAAATCTGAATCCAAGACGACACCAAAAAGCTTAGTTTGGAGAGTCGAGTCATTAATCTCTCTATTTCATTCGACTTAGCAACCCTCTAAAGAATATATTACAAATGATGACTCCCTTTGTTGCCTCTCCTAAGTTCCATTGTTGGACATATGATGACTCTCGTGTCATAGTCCATACCCTTGTGAAGCTAGCTAATGCTAATCTAGGCACCTCCAGGCCCATGTTGAGTTGAACCCACATATAACAATCTTAACATCTGCTAACTTACATTCCTCCGAGCTCTTCTTATATCCTAGTGTCTAAAGAGGGAGCTTCGACCTCTCGTTTTGTTCGTCTACATCTACAGCACAAGCTGACATGATCATGACCTACTTTAATAGCTCATGAACTCAATAACCCGAGTCCTGTTAGGAGCTTGAGGGTCAAACTCAAGCCAAGTTAGATTACATGTTGCAGTTCTACCAAACAACTTCTCATCGTAAAAAGAAATAGTTTAGCAGCAACATGTGAAATTTGAAGCCCAGTTTTTTCAATTAATTCTCTATACCTCCCTCCTAGTTTCCGATCTGAAGCTAATACAGATATCAGCGTGGAGAATAGTAGGAAAAAGGGTTTGCTTCTATAAATATTTACAATTACTACTATAATTATCCAACAAATTGGTGCAGCAAAAGGAAGACAAGTCTTTTAACAAAAATTGGGGAAAAAAAAATCAAAAAACAAAAATGAAATAAAGAGATCGAACAGGTAATATACTCTGTACAATAGACTAATGAAAAAACCTTCAGGAGCACTCTAACCTTCACATTGCAGCTTCAAACTTCATAAAAATGGCGAACCCAGTGAAAGTAGGAATCCCAATAGAAAACCAAAAAGACCATCAATATTGCATCACCATAGACCATGTCAACCGAGCGAATCCAGCAATTCCAGCTAAACGTCCACTTATCTGAGGAAAAAGTAGAGTCGACTTGAAGCCACTTGCCACAAGTTTCCACCATCCGTTGCACTAAATTCTAACTTCCTCTAGTCCAAAGAGCTAGTCACACAGAAAGCTGTACAATATCGTTCCCATTGTCTCCCCCCTTCAAACTCAAAATGAATGGATCTTGATGAGACTTGAAGTGGATGGAGAAAAAGACCATCATCCCTGAATAAATCCTAATTGGGGATTCCTGAAGCATCTTCTGCAGGTGAAGGGTTGGAGGCTTCGGCAAGAAATTGAAGCATGTTTATGACCTCTGTTGTATCGTCCACGTAGTACTTTGCTTTACTCGGCTTCTGCCCAACAGTGCAGGCAAAGACCGAAGTATTGAAAGAAAGGACACCACTGTCTATTGCATTTCCGATCTTTTCAAACATATCCTCATCTGATCGATCGTCACCAATGCAAAGCACAAAATCGGCCTGCCGCCCATTTTCAGCCATCGATGTAAAGATCTTCTCTGCAACCAGACCTTTACTAACGCCCTGAAATAGTTGAGACAAGTTAGTTGAAGATCCGTTGACCTTAAATCACAAAAAGAACCGCAAATTTTATGACTTGAGACTGCTAAATCGGTGGCATCAATAAATCTTTTTAGGTGAAAAGAATGCTACATTTCGGTCCTTATAACTTATTACTCTAGAGAGAGGTGGCATCCCCTGTTTTTAATGAACCTGTAATATTTGGACACCACTCGAAAGGGAAAAAAAATTATAGCTTAATGAAGAGAATAGAAACAAGTCAAGGACAAGAACAATTCATTCTATTACACTAAAAATGGGTAGCTCAAAACTGCCAAGGAGAGTGATTTTGCCCTCGAGTGAAAAACCAATCTGGGTAGAGATTTGCATATGAAGATATAGGACAATGCAATATGATCGGTAAAAATTACACCAGGTTGACAATTTCTGTTGTTGTATATGCGGTTTTTCAAATAACTCCTATTCAAAAAGATAAAAATTACAAAAAGAAACCCCTTACGATTTTATCCAGTAAATTAAACGCTGCAAGTATCATTATAAACTTAAAGGATATAATAAAATTTCCTTTACAATCAAATTTCGTTAGTTTTATAGAGATGACAAGTTGGATCCTGGTTATGTCAACCTCCCGTGTCTTCTTCCACATTAACATACACATGGTAGGTGTCAAAGTCGTTTCATTGTTCTAATGAACACAATTCCTACTGTGGTTCATTACAAGATACTTCCTCTGAAAAGTGAAAGTCATCTGATGAGAGCATTTCAGACCAATTACCATCACGCACCATCAATATAACATTATCACAGCATTTTCAAAGCTAATGCAATAAGACCAACAACTATGCACAAATGGAAAAGGTACCATTAACACACTGGTAAATTTGTTCCTGAAAGGTATCAATTTTTGAGGCAATTCACAGGCACTGGAAGCCACTTGCAGGAAACTCAAATATTTCCCTGCTTTATTTATGCCAATTTTAAAATAGAGCATGTATCGAAAGTATTACATAAAGAGACCACATAATTACACTCCTAATAATGCAGCTCAATTTTGTTATTCAATCATCAGCGATATCCTTTCCCCTTCCTTTCTAGTGAGATAATTCAAAAGGCAGACACATGAAGCAACAAAAGAGGTGGTTCTAATTTATATACCAATGGAAAATGACAAGGACAACTTTAATATTTTTGCTTGAAGCATGCCCAGTTAAACTATATTCCAGGAAACCCAAAAGTCACTATTCACATGTTTTATCTGCAATGTAACATTGTAAAGAAAGATGATATCTATAACAGTCTCTTACAAGAAAGCATCAAGAAAATTGATGTATTAAAAGATGACATACCTGGGGTTTCACTTCAACAATGAATTGACCACTTTTAGCAGTAACAGGTTCATTAGCTAGCACGCTTTCAAGGTGGTCTAACATTTCCTTTGCTTGACTAGATCCAAAACCAGGATCCGCATCTTGATGATGCCAAACAAGTGCACTCTCTTTTACTTCAATATAGGAACCATCAGTAGCTTCTGTATATAATTTCATTACAGGATCGGCCATTTGCATCCATCCAAAATCAGTGCTCTGCCCACAAGTTTCCCATTCCTCATCCGCATTCCGCCTAAAATCTTAGGTAATTAGCCAAAAGTAACATGGAAAACAGGTATATAATAGTAGACAAGCAGAAAGCTACACTTAAAAATGTAATAGAAAACATGCAGAACACGAAAAGAAATTCAAGTATGGAGAAGAAGGTGCACCTTAGAAAGTATCCATGTTCGGCAGCAATACCCAGTTTCTTGCATGGAGAAAACCACTTGCCTAAACTATCCTTTCCTCGTCCACTGACAACGAACACTGTGTTTTTGACATCATCACAAAGTCTGTTGATAATTGAGATCACGTCCTGGCTAGGATTCTTATTGATGGATGTTTGGGGCATGACAGTACCATCATAATCTAAAAGTATTGCCCGGTTTTTGGCTTTTGAATAAGCAGAGACGATGGCATCAATGGACAGCTTTCTGAAATTAGGATCAAGAGCAACAACCCTAAAACCAAAACTCAAACCAATTCCCCAGCAGCGTCGCCTAAAATGGTCTTTGCAAGTTCTCTCTAAATCCTGGAAGAAGCTTCTTGACCAATATGCTACATCATGTATGCTGACATACTTGTAGTGCTTCTCATGTCGCAACTGCTTCTCAGTATCAGCCATTGAAATTGCCTCATTCAATGCTTCTGCAGTTGTTTCAATGTTCCACGGGTTGACTCGGATGGCCCCACTAAGCGAAGGGGAGCAGCCAATAAACTCAGATACCACAAGCATGCTCTTCTTTGGAGCATTTGAATCTGAACTAGATTCATTTCCAGGGATTCCCTGCCTGCTCACAATGTATTCATACGGAGTAAGGTTCATTCCATCCCTTACAGCTGTAACCACAACACATTCTGCAATAGTGTAATATGCTGCTCGTTCGCTAAGAGACACCGGTCTGTTGATAAAAACAATAGGTTCATAACCAGGCTGCCTAAAAGTTTCGTTGATCCTTTTGCAGCTTGCTTCTATTTCTGCTTGTATTTCTTCAAGATCCTTTCCCTTTCCTCGGGCTGGATTTGCAATCTGTACTAACACTGCCCTTCCTTGCCACTTTGGATGCTGCTTCAACATTTGTTCCATTGCCAAAAGTTTTAAATCCACGCCTTTGAATATATCTGTGTCATCAACTCCAAGTAACACTGTTTTTCCTTCAAACTGTTGCTGCAGCTCTCCAACTATCCAGTCTTTATCAGCATGCTTAAGCACAGACTCAATCTGCCCCATGTGAATTCCAACAGGCATGATTTTTATTCCAACTGTCCTCCCAAAGTATTCTACCCCAATATATCCCCTCTTTGACTGATACTCTAAACCCAGAATACGGCTACAGCAAGAGAGGAAATGCCTTGCATAATCAAATGTGTGGAAACCAATTAGGTCAGAATTCAGTAATGCCTTTAGAATCTCTTCTCTCACTGGTAGAGTCCTATATATCTCCGATGAAGGAAAAGGACTGTGAAGGAAAAATCCCATTCTTAACCGGTTGAAGCGCCTCCTCAAGAAGGTAGGCAAAACCATTAAATGATAATCGTGAATCCATACATAATCGTCATCTGGATTTATTACTTCAATAACCTTCTGTGAGAAAATCTTATTTGCAGCAACATATGCTTCCCACCAGGACCGATCATATCGACCTCCATGGCTTGCTGAGTATGGAAGCATATAATGGAATAGTGGCCACAAATGCTGCTTGCAGAACCCATGATAATACTTAGACAGAATGTCTGGTGGGATAAAAGCTGGAACACACTTAAACCTGTCCAACAGTAACTGGGCAACATCGTCTTGTTCACTTGAGTCAACCTCAACCCTCAACGACCCCACATAAATAACCTCCATATCGTCTGGAAAACCATCTTTAATGTGCAACAACAATGAATCCTCATCCCAGCTAAAACTCCACCCTTTATTATCGGGCCTACGCTTAGCCTTCACCGGAAGCTGATTTGCAACTATAATTACTCGATCTGCAGCAACAGACGATGGAGCTTCCGATGAAACACTATTAGCTTGATCATCATCAAGCTCGGAAATGACCCCTGGAACAGTCATTACACGAGGAAGGAGCCTCCTTTCGCGCCCCATCGCTGGGAAATTCCCAGATGCTAGATCCAATAAATTGGTATACGACCTAGACATCATCTTTACAAGATTTATTCAAGCAGAACTCCCCAACAAAACCTACAAATCATAAAACAAACAACCAGTCACGATATAGCTCTTCTCAGATTAAAATCAAAGCAGACTTAATCCCTGAGATCAATTCCAATTATTCTCCTTGATTTCCGAAATGACCCAAGATTTCTTTTCTAAAGCGCAAGCAAGAAACATTAAGAGAGATCTGAAATGTTGTTGCATCCCAAAAATAAAATAAAAATCATTACATAGATTAACAGTTCAAAAAACATATCAAAAACATTATATCAATATAATAAAACAGAAACCCACATATTGAATGCAGTAAAAGAATCCAGTCGTTCGCAAAAAACTTGCATCAACATTATCCCTATATTTCAAAACTACACTTGCATGTAGTATTTAACCAGATTGGACACAAGAAATCAACTTTTTAAAAATTTAACATGGAAGAAAAACACTAACCTCTGTATACAACGATTGAATTCTTGTATATCTTTTCTTAGGATCTGATGATCAAAATCCAAAAGCTCTGCTTTCAGTCAGAGAGAAATCTAGGGTTCAGCCTCTCTCTCTCTCAATTCTTTCTCTTTCAAATGCTTTTGGTTAGACAAGAACACAAATTTAACCGGAAAAAAATTAAAAAAGAGAAAATAAAAAATACAATAGGATAAGGTCGGTCAGCAGAAACCTAGTGGCGCCAGCTGGAATCCTTGTGTTTATCTGTCACGCGCTATTTACAGAATCAACGACGTGTCTTCTTCACTCGTTATCTGCGTTTCTTCTCTCTAGCCGTCCGATCAGATAACCGTGGACCCCCAGTCAAAATCTACACAATTTTTTTGTAATTTTCCACGTGCCGATTATTCCCATTGGTTAGTTCTCCTGTGCGCGAAACAGCATATTATAACAGGAATATTAACTTGGTAGGGCCATCCACATTTTGGAGAAGCTGACCCGACGTCATTCGTGACATCATCAGTCAACGTGGCAGGAGGCGGAATGCGTTTATCCGGAGTTTGGTGGAGCGGTGGGCGAATTTAAGTAACGTCTAGTTGAATTGAACCAACTAGACCGAATATGAAATGTCACCTTTGACCTTTTGCTTTTTTGTGATAGGGACAGTAGTCGGTAGAGGATTCTAGAGGGGATTTTAATGCACGAAGGGTAAGAAGATAGAGGGGGTATAATTGGAATTTAAATATTTTAAATGTGTAACGGAATGGGATAAGATTGGAATTTGGATGCATTCAAAGGTCAAACAAAGGGAATTGTGCACGTCGAGACAAAAACTTCCTTCGCCGAACATCCCTCTAATTTGGGAAAATTAACATTTGCTACTACTTTCCATAGTTGGCATCTCCATTCTGACAAAAAACAAAAAAAAAAAAATTAGATTTTAATAAAATTATAAAATTGTAATTGAAAAGTTGATAAAAATTATAAATTTAATAGAATATGTAGTATGAAATTTGACCATATTAAAAGTTATGAATTTTTAACAAAATTTTATCAAATAATCACTAAGCAATAAATACTAAGAAAACTATGTAGGATTATTGGAGTTCAGCACTAGTTTAGGTGATAGACGGACTGTGTTTTTTTGATTAGTTGAAAAATGAATAGGTAAGATTTATTATCACACACCTTGCTATTTTGATTAATCGAACAATGAATCGATGAAGTCTACTAACACCTAATATTATGGGATAAATTTTCGAGTTTAGCACTAATGTGACGGTTGGTCCACTATTTGATTCATCGAACAATAAATTAGTAGGATCCATTCTCACCTAACATTGTCGGATAAATTTTTTAGTGCACTGAATATAGAGATAATGTGTTGAATTTTATTTATATCATTAAAGATATTAGGTTCTCCAGTTCAGTTTTATAACTTTTATTTATTAAAAGATATAACGTTAAGTTTGAAGAATGTTATGTAGGATTACGAGAACTTAGCACCAGTCTAA
>CAIGRL010108387.1:0-13001 GCA_903798325.1 Fraxinus xanthoxyloides
ATCTTCACAAATCTAGCCAAATAAAGATTTTATCTATAATCTTGTTGTTTCTTCATTATTTTCTTTTATTTGTGATATATTGTAAGAATGTTCTCCTTTATTATCATATACACTAGCCTAAATTATTTGTTTTGTGATTTATGGTTGAAAATTAATATAATCTTAATTAATTTTAATATTTGCCTTTTGATATTAAAATGCTTTATTGTCATGTGTGTCAATTATTGTATTTCTTTCATTTTCATTAATATGACCAATTAATGATTATGTTTAGTGATTTGTACATCGTTCGAGAGAAAATTGTACATTTTAAACCAATTAATAGAAACTCTAGGTCTATGTAGGAAATAGAGAAATATCCCTAGCCCTAGGTAGCCTATTGAACTATTTTCACAAAGATTTAATTCAATTGTTTGGTTTTAATCGACATAAAAACTTAGTAGATTAAACCAATCAATTATGATTAATTTTGTTCGATATGGGTAATTAACTAAAATTGAAAAATCAAGTCTAGCATTGTAAATAAGTAATTTATTAATTAACTTGCGGAAAAATTATTTATGTGACGTTTAAGTGAAACCATGAATCCCGATCACGTGTTTCCACCGAAATTACCAAGTGTTTAGGTCTTCTTATTTTCTAAATTTTTAATTAATTTTCCTTATTTTCCAAAATCAAATTTCATTGTATGTTTGTCTTTCTTATAAAATTAAATTGGTAAAGTTGTTTAATTAAAAGTTAACATTCCTCAAGGGATCGACAATCCGAACTTGAACGCGACCAGTACACTTGCGAAATATAATTTTGGATCAGTAATCATTCTTGATCTATCTACTAGAGCAATGCCCGCAAGAAAGCCACCATGAAATGGCAATAAGTTGTTCTGTAAATTTGTAGATTAATTTCAAACTAATTTATTTAAATTAATATAACATGGCACGTGTTATCTGTCATTGTCATAATTTTGTGTGAGATTCATTCGTTCATTTTGGAAGATCAAAGTTAATTCGCAATTCCCTTGTTGAGAACATCGAAATCATATACTTGCCCAAAAATGATGCTCTAGTAAATAAGAAATTGAAACCCAAAGTGATGAATTGAAAGAGGTTCATGTGTTGGAGAGAAAACTAATTTAAATTTATCCAGCATAGAAAATTTACAAAGGCAAAGACCATTTTAAATATGGCTACACATAGAAAATGCATAATCATGCGTAGTATATATGCTCTCTCCACATGCATGCGTAGGGGAGCAAATCATGTAATGAATCAAAGCTTCGAACGCGTACTAGCCCCTTATGAGAGTTGATATTTTGCCTTTATGTCCTATCCTTGCCTGTTAATTCTCCATTGCAGCCAACATTCTCATATTTTTGCAATTTCATTTCTTGTTCGTTTTCTTTCTAGAATATAAACTATTATTATATTTCGTAACATTATCATGGTTTCAAAATATAAACCATTATTATATTCTCCATTACGGCCAATTTTTGCTCTTTTGCAACATATAAATGTTTGCTTCTAAAAATGCTTATGTATGCAAAGAGATATTGTTATGATAATGTATACTTACTTCTCAAGCTTGGCTAGAAGCACCTATCCATCTTGCTTGAGTGATTTCAGTGCAATTGACAAACACAAATCTCTTCTTGAGTACCCAATAGGCTACTCTACATGCAATTTAACACGAGTTGGTGAGAAGCAGACCACACCCTTCAATGTCAAGGGAAGGTGTCTTAACATCTATAACTCAAGTCGGGCCGTGACAAGACACAGAGTACTAATCCAAGATGTTGTGGGGTTTGTCCATGTTATCCCATATGATGGCGAAACGTGGTGCCTAGATAGCCAATGTGATCGATCGTGAACAACGTATTGAGCCTCTTGCGACTAAAATTGTCTGGCATTCCTCAGTAGGAATAATGGCTAGTATGATACTTATATGTAGCCCTCCATCTCTATAGGAGCTTAGAGTTTAAATTTCCGATACAATAACATTTTTTAGTCAAAAAATAGAATTCAAATATAGTTTTGTGACAAAAAACATTTATTCTATTCAAGAAGCTGATCAAGAGTTGAAAAATAGCAAGGACCGTGGCTCCGAAGGTGTATAACGAAAGAGGTTACTATTAGTTTTAAAGTTGTACCGTGTTAGTGTTCAAAACTTATCATTTCTTGACTAATATTTTTCGATTCAGAGATGTGAATCTGGAATTCGATTTTTTTCTAGATGATATTATCACATATAGAACTTCAGACATGCCGTTGTTTAGGTATGTAGAGTAGTGATGCAATACAAAAAGAAGAAAGATTTTATGAAAAACTGGGATCGAGGTCAAAAAAATAAAATTTCCAAGTGTCAATTTCAGAGATATTTTGTCTATTTTGAGTGAAAAACGGCCCAACGAACAAAAGACATTGGCTTTATCCAAGACGTATGGTCCGTTTCTATCAAATTCCACGTTTACGACTTTGAAAACGTATTTTTCGTTATTTTCGATAATTTTTTAATTTAATCAGATTATAATTTTAATTCCGCTTAGAGTTCGATTTTATCTTTAATTCTTTTCATTATCTAGAGTTGGTCGTTAACTAAAACTTTAGTTATATCAAAATTTTATTTAGTGTTTTAAATACGAGTTGTAAGTCTTATAACAATTACTTGAATTTGAATTCAATTATTCTACTTGTACATACATGTTTGACAACATTTTTGACAGAAGTACATGTCTTTTTTCTTTTCATAGTATGCTTCATAGACAGCCGGGTTTTGCACGGTTTTCTATTGTGCCCCTAATTGTCCCACTTTCAACACGTTATTATCTAACTATTTCGCGCGGAAAGACGGGATTCGTTGACAATTAAGAGATAGTTTAGATGATTGTGCAAGGAACAAACCTCTTGAGACAAAATCCAAAAAATTGGTGCTTCATTGATGAAGATTTAAAATCGGTAAGAAACGAAATGACTCCAAGGGGTGCAAGCACACAAAATAGTTGAAAGTTCGGAGTCGTCTCTTCTATTGCCTTCTCTTCTCTTTTATACTTCTCTGACAGTTGTTGTCGTGAAACCGCTGGAAACTGCGGTCGTCCTATAACTACTCACATTTTTCATCATGACTGACTTGTTATTGAACTACTGTTCTAACTGCTGTAATTACTTTTACCATTGAACTGCTTGTAATCGAGATTTCCTGGATCATGGGACATGATGAGATTGCTCCTTCACCGCCTTAGTAACCGTCGCTTAAGATAACAATTTGCTCAAATCTTGGACGTTTCGCAGGCTTGGGCGATGATAGCACCGTCGCCCTGAATATTCATAAAGTACTGTATTCGCCCAGAGCTTGGGCGTCATGTATGCATGGGAGATGATGGGCCTCCACTATACAACTCTATCTTGGACTTTTTACATGGTCTCACTTGGGTCCTCGCATTTCCTAACTGGGGCTTCACTCCTTGGGCCATTTAACTGGGCCTCATTTTTAAGCATCAACAATTACCCCATAATACTTGAAATCCTAAGAAAGGGGAAGAATCACAATTATTACCTTGTTTGGAGGTGACCTTATACATCTCAATAAGTGAAACGTCACGCCACTCTTATAAATCAAAGAACACGCCACTTCTTCGCGCCATTATACCCACGATGCACCTTTGTAAAACTACTTTTCATCTTCTTGCTTCTCCATTCCGGAACTTGCACTCAAATACCCTTGAGAAAATTGAAACTAATGATAAATGACAACTTCAGATAACGCCCTTAGTCTCGACGACTATCGAGAACTTCTCACTAGACCATACATATCTCCAATTCCCCTTTCATCAGCCAACTTTGACCTAAATGAGTTTTACCTGGGCCCATCATCTAATAATGTTGATTCTGTAGAGCAAGTCGCGGTGGGCCAGTTGTTTCCCTATACTCAAGATCCCCATTTTCTGATTCATTTTCCATTAAAGCCAATCCGAAAAAGAGGTATTCACACTTGGCCCAAATCTGATGCTACTTTTCATTTTTAGCATGCAAGTATGGTAAAACATGGCTCCACCAAGGTAATTTTTGATCGCATTAAGATTTCTGATTTAATAGAAATCGCTGTCCCCCAACTTATAACCCCGTGCTTTTTCCCATTGCTTTGAGTTTCTGGTCTTCTGAGTATAATACTTTTATCTTCCCTCTTGGTCTAATGTCCATTACTCTAAGGGATGTTGGTGCTTTAGTTAACCTTCCGCCCCTGGGCGACACCGTCTTCCCTACCCTTTTGGTCACTGGTGCTGCCCTAAAATTTGATAAGAAACTCACTGATTCTTATTCGGGCATGCAAGAACTTTATAAGAACACTACCATTGAACCCAATCATGCTGAACGTGTGGCCAACCTTCAGGTCTGACTTTGTAAATATGTCATTTGTGTGCCCAGCATGAAACCTTCCATGTCTTGTTTGCCCATAGAGCATGGGTTAGCACGTGGTAGGCCCCTGAGCCTTTGCTCATTATTGCTAGCTGCCTTTTATAGAGACATGGCTTTCCTTCAATCTCAGCTGTGAAATGGTGCATCTCCTACTGGCAGTGGGCCTCTTAGGCTTGCTCAATTGTGGTTGAGAGCATATTTTCCACAGCTTGGTGCTCCTCCAATTCCGCATAGATCAATTAGTTGTAACGAGTTATTTATTAATCAACTGAGCCCTATGAAAATGTCCAGTAGGGAGGTTTTCACGTTCTTTAACACCTTGAATTCCATTCCTTCATTTTTCCTTTTCTCTGCTCATCAAATTCTGATTTACGTGCAGCCTCCTCTTACCGTGAATGATGCGGCGCTGTCTTTTCCATTTGGGTTCAATTTTTGATTAGGAAGGAACTGTTCCATGATATTTTGACTGGAACAAATGCCAAGGCCAGGGTTGAGATACATGCTCATAGTTTTTGCCTGTCAGCTGAGTTTTGGCCAGACTTGGCCTGTTTCTCCATATTTCTCCAAGAGCTTGACAGACCGCTTTCATACTATAACCAAAATAGAGGCATGATGCCCACAATGTCCTTTTGACCCAGGGCTTTTATATGGCTGCTTTCAAGTCCACTTTGTCACTCACCCAATTTTTGATCGACTTTGGCTGGCGGTGAAGCGAATGTTGTTTACAACTGATGTTAAGCGCGCTTTTCACTTTTTGGAGAGTCTAGGAGCTTCTTCTATTTCTCCCATTCTTACTATTCCTCCAACCTCAAAGAAGAGTCGTGTTTCTCCTTCAAGGTCCCTTCATGCTCGCGCCAAATGCTTTGTAACAAATCCTGCTCCATCTGGCTCTTCCTCTGTTCAAACTGACACAACTAAGGATACCTCCAGCCGCAAACGACCGGCTTCTGCTTCGGCTAGTTTGCTTGATGGTGATGATGACGATATTCCTTTCGTTGCCAAGAGAAAGATATTTAACTCTGTTTCTTTATGTAGAGCTTGTTCATTCGTGAAAAATCCTTCATATGTTAATATGTTGCCTGGACTTTTCAGAAGGGTTCCACTTCTCCTTTGAAGGCTCTACCTTCACCAGACCTTGTTCTACCACCTTTCACTAAGGTTTCTTCGTCAAAGTCATTTGGAGATGAGAATTTACCTACAAGCCAAGTTGGAGAACTTTCACTTTCCCAGGGTATTGACCTCCCACGTGTTGAACCGGAAGGTAATACAGATTGTATGGCAATTTCCCTTGTTTGCATTGTCGGATTATAACTCATTACTCATTATTGTTTGATCTTTGTAGAAATTCCTGTAGATTTGCCCGTTGCCGAAGGACTTGCTAGTTCAGATAAAGGGAAGTCTCCCCAAATGGTGGATCATCTGGTGATGTACCCCAAGTCTTCCAAGTTGTTGACGATGTATCTTTTGCTTCACTTTTCATCTTCACTTTGTTTAGTGTAATAAGAATACTAACTGCTTACATTTTCTTTGCAGGATGCTGATGCCATTTTATGCTCCATCCATGACCTGCTTACCTCTTGGGAATAGGCGAAGGCAAGCGCTACCTTTGGCTCCTCTTCAGTTAGTCGTCCTTCTGCTTTATCTGTTGTCCCCTCAGAAGAAATATAAACGTCCTCAAGCAATCATTGCTTGAGTATGTTGCTTTCATGTACATGGATGTCAACCGAGCCAGTGCTTTTGGCCAAAATGAAAAATTTGAGCAGTTGGGTGCAAAGATGACTCAAGCGCTTGAGCTTCCCTCACTCAAGATTTCGACTGATTTCAAGCTCACGTTGAAGATTATTTATTCAGAAATTAGCTCCTTGATGGCTAGAAATTTTGAGTTGAAAGCCAACAGGCTCAGTATCTTCGTACCTCAAATAAAAAGGAGTCTTTGTTCCAAGAGCTTGAGAAGACCAAGGTTCATTTAAAAAACATTTCTTCTGAGGTTATGATTGAAGATTCTTTGATGATAAAGCTGGCCGCAGAGATGAAAGAGCTCCAAGCAAGAATGGATGACTGCAAGGCTAAGCTGGCTGCTAAGAAATGTGTTGTTGCTCAAGAGGTTGGGCGACACAAGCCTTTGGTTGAGCTTTACACGAAGCTGGAGATTGATGAAGATTTTGAGATTGAGCTATCCAATGCCTCTAATGAGCAGGGCGATGAATGGGGAAGGCTTAAAGAACGGATGCGCTCTATGTGGGGAAAGTTGTAATTAAGACATCTTACCATTGACATTCTTTCGTAGGACGATTTCGTCCTATATTTTATTTTTGTAATTATGACTGGCAGCCACTGTTGACTAGAATTGTAATGGTAGCCAATTTTGTCAATGAAATAATTTTCCCTTCATTTAGGTAACATCTCTTTGCATGGATTTTCCAGCAACATAATCGACGTATGTTGTAATTGTCAATATTCCCCAAACTTAATTATTAACCTCGTACCTCGTCCTCGTACATTTCTTTTAGTGCACCTTCACGTAGAATAGGACTCTTGACCTTTGATGTCTCTTTGGGATTCAGACCTTCAACTTCGGTTACTGCACATCTGGCTATTTGCATTCTATCCCTTCGCCTTCAAACCTCTATAAAGCTGCGTGTTTGTTATATATTCACCATCTTCATCTTTATCCTCTAATAAATCACTTTTCTTGCTATCTTCTGCAATTTTCAAATGATGGGTCTTCCATGTCTAGAAAATTAACTGTTTCCTTTTCCAACTGAAACGACTCTTTATTTTTCCAAGTTCGCCATCTTTTTTTGATGTGCCATTTGGCATGAGAGGTATATGAAATATTTTTTGGGCAATGAAGGTATTCTCAGCTCCCTTTCCATTTATGATCTCCTGTAGGAGATCTTGATGTGAAACCAATTGCTTGCTGAGAGTGCTTCTCAGCCCCTCTACCCATTATTGCAGCAATGCATTTAGGAAGGCGATGAAAGATGGTTTCCCCTTCTTCTGTAGTAGTTGATAGGAGAGAGAGTAGTTGATAGGAAAAATAGGTAACTTGCTTTCAATTGTGGCCGACAGGCCATTTGTATTTTGTATTCCTCAGTTTGTAATAAGTACTTGATAATAACAGATTTACTTGAGCGTTCGTCGCTCTTATTTTATTTTGAACGTGAACGTTCGATTTATTTTAGTTTACTTGTTTTGACAACGTGGTGCGTGCTTATATTTGTTCACTTTCCCATATGGAGGGAACATACTTTTTTAAGTACTTACCATTAATAAATCTTATATGCTTTATTTAAGCATTCATGTCAATTTCTGGCATTTCCATCTATCATCTTTCTTATGATATTTTTCCGTCTTATTAGAAGATTCCACTTGTCCATTAGATTGAGCGTAGTAATGTGTGGAGTGTACTAACCTAACTCCAAACTCACTCAAAAATTCCTTCACTTGATCCCCATTCAAAGAAGTTCCATGGTCCATCATTAACGTTTGTGGTCTTCCAAACCTATAGATAATGTGGTCACGAATAAAGTCTATAATATTTTTTTGAGAGATCTCCCTTAAAGGTATTGCTTCCACCCATTTAGTGAAAAAATTCGTTGCAACTATTATAAACGTATGTTACTTGGACGATGGGGGATAAATATTCCCTATCAAATCTATCGCTCAACCTTTAAACTGCCAATGCTTAATAATAGGTGTCATTTCTCTTACTAGCACTCTTTGTATTGGGCCATGCTTTGGTATGCTAAACAACTCCTTGCGTACTGAATGGATGGTTCTCCCATCTTGGGCCAAAAGTATCCACTCCTAATAATTAACCACCTCATTTTTTGGCCAGCCTGATGGGCTCCACTATCCCTTCATGCACTTCAACCATGATCACTTTGACTTTTTGCAAACTTACACATTTCAATAACACACCGTCTGGACGTTTCTCAAATAACTCCTCGTCTATTAGTTTGTAGCTCTATGAGCGTAGCTTCATTTTCCTATTTCCCTCTTTGTTAGGTTCTTTGAAAAACCTTCTTATTTCCTTCCTCCAATCTATTGCATCCCTGTATTGTATGCAATGAACATTGATTATTCTCGCCCTCCGTTGCACTGTGGGCAAGATTACTTCATTCTCATAAATGGATTCTGCATTTAGCATCTCTGAGTATCCTGAAGCCATTTAAGCTAATTCGTTTGTCAAATTATTATACATCCTGCTAACACATTGAAGCTCCACTTGATCAAATTCTTCTAATAACTCTTGGTCGATTTCGTACTGATTTATGAGAAAGTCACTTTGGCATTTAAAATCACCAATCAACTGGTAAATTACTAATTGGGAATCGCCCCTAACGAGTACACTCTTTACTCCCAATTCTGATAAAAACTCTAGTCCTACAATCAAAGCTTCATATTCAGCCTGATTGTTGGTACATATTCTATCCAAAGTGAAAGCAAATTGATAATCAACCCCTAGAGGATTTATTAAAACTATTCCTACCCCTGCCGCTCCAGAATTTTTTGATCCATCAAAGTGTAAAATCCAAGGTTTTAATTCGAATGAATCCACTTCCAGTTCAATTTCTTTAGGCATATCAATGCATGGATGATTGGCCAAAAAGTTAGCAAATACTTGATTTTTAACTGTCTTTAGGGGTATGTATTGTATTGCAAATTCCGAAAATGCCAAAGTCCAAAGGCCTATCATTTGGTGTAAAATAGGGCGATAAAACATATACTTAACTAAATCAATATTAGAAATCATGTAAAATAGGCCTTTAGTTTTGTACATGTGAAATATAAAACAAGACATAGCTTTTCAACAGCAAAATAATTACATTCACACTTTGTTAACTGTCTACTCAAATAATAGATCATCATTTCTTTACCAAACTGGTCTCCTTGCGCCGATATGTACACTTTTATTGGTCGTCCTTGGATAGGTGATACCAACACTAGTGGACTTGACAAATATATTTCAGGCTATCAAAAACATTTTGATGTTCTTCCTTCAAGACGAACTTGTCCTTTTTTCAGCTTTAAAAGAGACGAAAAAGTTTTCGTTTGACCTACACAGTTGGAGATAAAACGTCTTTAAAAGTTTATTTGGCCTAAGAATATTTGCAATTTTTTTTAATTACTAGGTGGTTTGGCCTCTAAAATGGCATTTGCTTTATTTTTGTCAAGTTCGATCCCTCTTTTATACACTAAAAATCCAAGGAAATTCCCTACATTAACACCAAAAGCACACTTTAAAGAGTTCAATTTCAGCTTGTATTACCTCATTCGCTCAAATGAACATTTTAGTTGTTCAAAATAGTCTTCCTCTTTCATAGATTTGACCACTATGTCATCCACATACACTTCAACAAATTAGCCTATCATATCATGAAAAATTAAGTTCATTGCCCTTTGATAAGTTGCCCCTACATTTTTCAGGCCAAAATGCATAACTACTAATTTAAAGCATCCTAAAGATCCGGGATACCTTAAGAAAGTTTTATGTATGTCTTCTTCAACTATGTAGATCTGGTTATAACCTGAGTGTCCGACAGTTGAATCTACTAAAGAATCTACTGTAAGCATTGGATACTCATCTTTGGGCATTGCTGAGTTTAGGTTTCTAAAATCTATGCACACCCTAATATTTCCATTCTTTTTTAACATAGGTACAATATTAGACAACAACTCAACATACCCGACTGTTCTAATAAATCCTGCTTTTAACAATCACTCTACTTCTTTCTTTACTTCAGGCAATACATTAGGGACAAAACGCCTAAGATATTGTTTATGAGACTTAAAATTTGGCTTAGTTGACAATCTATATTCAATCAGACTCTTATCTAAACCAGGCATGTGTTCATATTCCCAAGCAAAGCAATATTTATACTCCTTTAATAAAGCAATTAACTTGGTATTTACCTCTTGATTGAAAATTTGGCTGACAAATGTTGGACGATCTTTCCCTTCGTCGCCAATGTTCACCTTTATCAAAGGATCTTGTACTTGAACATGCCAAGGTTTTGCGATTCCCATTATTTCTCCATCTGAGTTCCTTGGAGATGCTTCATCTTCCAAGCAACCCATCTTGTTGACTTCTCGGCCAATATTTTTCTCCAGTTCGAACACTGCTAACTTGTTCCTTAATGTCTCTAGTACTGCTTCTTCTTTTGTCCTTTCCTTACATTCCTTATTGAAAGCCATTAATTTGGCTTTTAAGGCCTAATATCGGCCATATCTTCTTGCCACTGACAATTCATTTGATTTCTCTGGTTCTTTTTTTTGCCAATTACTGGTTCTTCAAGGGCCACTTTGCTTGGCCTCATTTGATTGAAGATTTCAGTAAGTGCATCTACTGAAAATGGTTTTTTGCTCTGCGCAACAATTTGAGTTTCTTCCCCATCTTGAACTACTCTGACAGGTCCATAATTTCCTTCGTACATGAACATTTCCACTGAATTTGCTTCTACAACAAAGGTTCTATGGTCCACATGCACTACTTCTATTTCACCTTTGTCGTTCCCGAAAATTAGGCATTGATGGAGCGATGAAAGTATGCAACGACTTTCATAAATCCAATCTCTTCATAGCAGCACATTGTAACTGGTGGGACCATCAATTACAAAGAAGATTTTTGTCCTAGTAGTTGTTCTCACAGTTATATCCAGTAGCATAACCTCTTTAACTGAAGTTGCTCCTCCATTGAAGCTTGTAAGAATAACTTCTATTGGGATCATATTGCTTTCTGCCTTCGCGAATTTCCTCATCATTCTGGACGGGATGGTATTGATGGCTGCTCCATTGTTAATGACTACTTTCGCTACAACTATGCCATTAACCAAGACCTTTATGTATAATGGCCTCAAATGCTTGGTTAACTTCATAGTTGGTCTCTTGAAAATGACTTTCTTTGCNTAACTTCATAGTTGGTCTCTTGAAAATGACTTTCTTTGCTGTACCTATTTCCACTTTTTGTTTATCCTCTGTTGATTTGTTTTCATGCAACAAGTCCACGTGCAATACTTCATTCTGGGTCTCTGCTTCTTGGACTCTTTCCTTACTTTCTTCCAATGTTTCTTCTTCAGTTATCCAACCTATAGGAGGATGCAGTATTCTTGGACGTGACCCATATTTCTTAGCACGAGTCACCTTTACCTTTCTTTTTGGCATTCTATATAATATATAGAAGTCAAAGGGACGCCTAGATGGTTCACCTAGTATATCCACCTCGTGAACACCTTCCTGATGCAGCTGCTTCAACAATATGTTGCGCGACACTCCTCTTCTTTTCCTTTCTGTTTCTAAGTCAATTTCATCTTCCATGTCAATCATGTCGTCATCCTCTTCTTCATCATGTACTGCCTGAGATGTTTGACCTTCTTCACATTCCAGCACACATACTTCTTTCTCACTTGCTTCATTTTCCTCCTCTTCATTCTATTTGCTTCTGAACTCGTTGGCTAGTAAATAATTTTTAGCTACAAGAGGAGGTAGGGTGCCAAATTGGATGGTGATGGGTCACTGGATCCTCTTCATCTTTAGACTTCTTCCCATGTTCAAACTTTGATCTTGCAGAGGAACTTTCTGGAAACTCCTCCACCGATTCTCCCATACTAGCTTCTTTATCACCCCCGAGGACATTTTGGTTAGCCATCTTAAGCAGTTTAGGCGCCTTAGGACGCGATGATCCCTGTTGTTGCCTCATCATTCGTCCATAGTTCCTTTGGAAACGCCTTTGTTGCGTTCTGGTCATTTCGTTAAAGGGTACAACTCTCCCTGTATTGTACTGAAATGAATGCCATACATTTGGTTGGCGAGGATGCGGCTGAATGTTCTCCCACTGTTTATTGGCCTAAACTGCCCCTCAAAAGGTCGTTTCCCATAGAATGGTATGCTCTGTTCTCCACCGGTTGGAAACTTGAAACAATGTTACGATGATGGTGATATTGCCGCGTTCCTAGTTTGTCTACATTTTCTTTTATTTTTCTATTGCATCTAACGCACAACACACCCTCATCTTTAGAGATTCTTTCATTTTGATTCGTTCAAAGACACTGGAATGTGATCCAGAATCCTTTTCTCCATCATCGATGACTAACTTGAATTTTGGCAACTTACCTTTGAAACCAGACGTCATCATATTCACCCTAAGTGGCTGTGGGAAACGATTTTCATCCACTGCCATTTTCTTCTTAGCTTCGAACGTGAATCATCCTGACTCAATGGCATCCTGTAAAACATGACAAAAAACCAGACAATTATTAGTCATGTACGACCATGTATTGTGCCATTTACAATATTTTTACCCTTAATTTGTTCAGGGTTTGACAACTTATGCTTATCGCTCAACTTTATCTGCTTATCCCTATACAGCTTGTCAAATATAAGGTCAGCTTTGGTCACGTTAAATGAAAACACCCTAACCTTTTTGTTTTCATATTTTATAGGCTCATTCTTCTCCAAAATTTTAGATTTGGCCATCAAAGGACAAGCATACGCTTCTCCTTTAACCAATTCGGCCAAGCATATTTCAGTCTAATCATAATGTTCGTCATTAACAGTATGAACATCAAAATTTGGGTCTTTATAATAAGT
>CAIGRL010108561.1:0-19685 GCA_903798325.1 Fraxinus xanthoxyloides
TCGATTTTGATTAGATTAAAATAATAATTCACGTCGTTAGGTATCGTGATTGGGAACCTAATGGGTCACACACAAAAGAGAACCAGAAGAATGAGATTTACCAATTAATTAATTGACAAGTGTTGAATAATTAATTAATTTGGTTGCTTATTAATATGCCAGAATTAATTAATTGGATTAATTAATTCATGGACCAGATTTAATTAATTTGATTAATTAAATATTGGACGAGTTTAGTTTAAGAGACGGGTCGAGCTCGCTTGGACTTATATTAATAGGCTTCTAAGGTTTAAAAATATAAGAGAATTTATTCTTGCTAGCACGAGAAAAGAAAATTATAACCGTCATTCTTATTCTCTGTGTGGATCACCATTGGAGGCTGGACGATTGGACAGTTGGATTGCAGATTGTGATCATTTAAGTTCAAGAATCAACAAAAAAATTTGCAGAATTCATGAAATGTATTATTCTAAACACAGTTTCTATCTAAATATAAATCAAATCCTTGTTTGGGAATTGAAAATAGTTTATTTCCACAGCGCATGATTAAGTAGATTATCATTATTTTTCTTGAATCTAGCAATTTCAAAATTAATTTTATATTCAAAAATCTATTTTTGAAAATAAAATAAATTTTTGGGTTAAAATGGATATTAAAAAAAATGGTGAAAATTGGGCAGGATATATCCGTTGGCGACAGAGGCCGGCCACCACTATCGCCACCGGCATGGGCCCAGGTGGCAAGGGCAGCGAGCAGCGGCGTCGCTGTCCCTGGACGTCGCTGCTCGGTATAGCAGCTTAGCAGAGCCGATCGCTTATTGCAGCGACGTTACTGCAGGAAGCTATGTGCCGCGTGGTGTGTACCAAAGGTATAATGTTTCTCATCATGAGAAATTATTTCATTCGATCATGTTTGATGCTAATATGCTTGTGAGAAAATTACTTGTAGGGCCTCATTATAATTTGTCGTCTAAGGCCTCAAAATTTTCAGGGCCGACCATGCTTATTTAGGAATGACAATGGGGCGAGTATAGAATTAATCGTCCATTCTCACTCCTTCCCGTCAGGTATTTTTCTTATCTTGCCCCATCCCATACCCGATTAAAGTGGGACGGGGCGGGTTTGGGGCAAGATTGGGTCAGGGCGGGGTAAGTCACATACCCCATGTATAGCTCCATTTATTTTTTTATGTATTTAAAAAACTTAAATTTGGAATTAACTTCAAAGAGGACGGGTCGCCCCGTATCCACTTCAGGTAATGACCCTCGTCCCGTCTCCACCCTATTTACCCGATTAGCGCGAGTAATCCCCGCCCCATTCGGGACGTGGCCCCACAGATTTTTTTGCCATCCCTATGCTTATTAGTTTTTTTGATACCGAAAATCGATGTAGTTTAATTTTGAGTGATTCTCTCAACCTGCAAATTGGTAAGTTTTAACCATTTCTCATATTCTTTTTTAATTTATTCTTTATAAAATAATTATTTTCGACCAACCTATTTTGCTCAAAACTAAATTGTAAATAAAAATATATTAACTAAAAAACTATTTATCATTTAAAAAATTATATTACAATTAAAAAAATACTTATAAGTAAAATATTACTTGTAAGATAAGAAAAATTACATTATAATTAAAAATAAGAAAAAAAATCACTTTTATGTAAAAAGATTGTTATAAAATAAAAATACTACTAATAATATAAAAAATCACTTAAAGTTATTTAAAAGTATAAAATTAACTTATAATTGTAAAATTTACTTGTACGTAAAAAATATTAACTTAAAATTTTAAGTTATATATAAAAAAGTATGAGCGAAAATTTTCATATAAAAGAAAGTTTTAATATATGCGTAATTTTATATTTTTAAAGACTTTCAAAATCGATGGATAATAAACTTTCAAATATAGATTGGAAAGTTTTAAAAATCGCTACTAAAATAACTCAAAATCGATTCGCTCGTAAACATTCAAAATTGATACCAAGAAACTTCAATTAGGCCTTTAATCTAATCGAGTAATCCCATAATAATTTCAAGTCATTGCCCCGATACCATGAAGTCATGAACAAATATAAAGAGCGATTTATGTTTTTCACCGCCATGCGCTTTCAGAAAGCGTTGCGTTCATCACTTTCATCGCACTCACAGTAGGATCTTCATTTTTACAACTACCGAAAGCAAAATAAAATAAAATCTGAATTCTCTCCATGGCTCCCGTCGCTCCAAGGTCCGGCGACGCTATTTTCGCCAACGTTGAACGCGTGGTAAGTATAATTTCTCAAAATAATCAATCCCAATTTTTACTGTTTGATCCTGATATCTGTACCATATAATTTGGTGAATTCTTGGCCAATTAGTGTTGTATAATACTCGCAGAATGCGGAGCTCTTCACTCTGACTTACGGTGCTATGGTGCGTCAGCTTCTCACCGATCTGGAGGAAGTGGAGGAGGTCAACAAACAGCTCGATCAAATGTGATTGATTTTTTAGTTAATTTTAATTCTTATTGAAATCAATGATTTTGCTAATTTTGTTGTAAATAAACTTGTTTTTCATTACTATTTGATTACCTGAAGTTGTATTTCTTCCTTGAATTTGGAGTACTTGTGTTTATTGCAGGGGCTATAATATCGGGGTACGGCTAGTGGATGAATTTCTAGCGAAATCTAATGTGTCGAGATGTGTTGATTTTAAGGAAACAGCTGAAGTCATTGCCAAGGTTGTGTACTCTTACTGTTTATTCTGGTTTGTTATTATTCATTTTCATATCGAATAAAGTTAAAAGGAATTTCAGCTGTTCTGAATTTTAGATTGTAGTTTTCATCCAATACAGAATCTAGACCTCAGTATCAGTGACCTGGAAAAGAAGATAAAAGTAAAGATAAATTGCAGTCTGATCCCATCACGTCTTTCAATTCCTTCTTTTAAAGGACAAATGGAAAAGATATATTGCCTTTTATAAGAGGATCAACTAATGACTTGAAAATAGACTAATAAAGAATGCAATGTGAATGTTCTAATCCCAGTCAATTTTTGGTTACTAAAGAGGAAGTTTACATCTTTTCAAAAGAAAGCAGTTTTAGGAAGTAAAGAGGATCTAGATCAATTGATGTTGTAATCGTCTGCTATTGCACTGTTAGGTGACTTCTGAATTAATGGATTTTCTGTTTTAAATGTTTAAATTATCCGGGTCATGCCTGGGAGGTTTGTGAGTTATTGTATAGTTGGTTCCTAAAATACAGCTTATTGAATTCGAGACAAGTCTGTAATATTGCTCCTAATTGTGGGATATTGAATCAGCTCACATAGATTTTGTATATAAGATACACATGGGGAACTATGATCCCATCTTATTTTATGTTAATAAAGCCACGTGATTTAGCTGGAAAAAGTGGATAACATTCACACTTTCAACTGCATATTTTCTCAAATAATCAGCGAGAGATGATGATCTAGAAAAATGTGTTTCCACGCTCCTGGAGCTTATTTATAAGCACATTTTTAATGAATCCCTAAACGTTCTACCCATTGTCATCAATTGACCATGTCAATGTAGCATTCATCTCCTTGCTAGATCATTTCATTATTTTTAGAACTCTAAAGTTGCACTGCGACAAGTATCATTTTGGTCTATTTTGCCCATATTCTATGCTAAAATAAAATTCTCTTTCTATGGCCTGGGACTGGTATCATTGTGCAATGGAATGCCTGTTTCAGACATAATGTGTGTGCTAGGTTGGAAAAATGTTGAATATTCCTTTGGTCCTTCCAGTAGTTTTTTCAGTATGAAATTGTAGGGGCAAAAAGCTGGCATTCTGAAATATTGTGTTGTTGCATACATGTTGTCAGTTTAAGTTGATTATGCATTCACTGGCTCGCTCCATTTGGCATCCCACAATATTAGACCAGCATGTTAGGTAGCATAGTTTTATCTCTTATTAAGATATAAAATCATTTGAAATGGCATCTTCTGTATTAATTGGCCTTTTGAGTATCTATTTTGAAATGTTTGGTTCATTAAGTACATTATTAATGAACAGGTTGGATTCAAAATGTTCCTGGGAGTTACTGCATCAGTCTCCAACTGGGATGCTGAGGGTACAACATGCAGTATAATTTTGGAGGATAATCCTCTTGTAGATTTTGTTGAGCTTCCTGATACCTGTCAAGGTCTATATTATTGCAACATTTTAAGTGGGGTTATCAGAGGAGCTCTCGAGATGGTGAGCTGCCCTCCTCTATGAACGTCTTATCCTTACCATATAACGATGTTGTTTTTGGAGTGGGCATCTTCCACAGGCATCTTCATAAATTTGTTTATCTCTTTATATGATTGAGAATCTGTTTTGATTCTAACAACTGATTGCTGAGTAGATCTCAGACCTATGATATATTCCCCGAAACTTACGCTGAAAAAAGGAAATGAGTTAGACAAAAAGATAAGCAACTTGGACAGGAAAATGATGGTTTTGGAGTGGGCATCTGCTACATGCATCTTCATAAATTTGTTTATTTCATTATATGATCGAGAATTTGTTTTGTTATTGTGAAATTTGCCATTGAGTCTGTTGGTTGTTGAACCTTCTCCCCTATTAAAACTATTTATTATGACAAAAACTTTATTAGGGAGAGAGAGCTGGGAGAGAAGGGGGGTTCAGGTATCTAGTGGGGAAATGACAGAAATGTCTCTCTTGTTTCGGCCAATAGAAGACAATGTAATACATCTGCTCGACGATGTTTGAGGTTAATCTTTGTCTGCCTAGCATTTCTTATCGATATAATTTGTTATTGTCGTTAATTTGATTGAGACGAATAACTCTACCAAGCTTAGAATAACGCCTGGGATAGCACAGTTGTTACCCTACTTGTAGGTGACATTCAGTTCTTCTTCCTTCCTTTAGGTGTCAATGAAAACTGAAGTCACGTGGCTGCGAGATATGCTCAAAGGGGATGATGCATTTGAGTTGCAGGTGAAACTTCTGAAGCAAGTTCCCGAGGAGTATCCATACAAGGACGACGAGTAAAATGCTTCCTTTTCCTCTACAGATTCAATCTACTATTTTTGTAATTTTACCCTTCTTTCTGTGCAACTTTCAATGCAAAGAATCCCTTTGCCTTAAGTTTTGGTAAAATTACTTGAAAATATCTTTCATGCTAGTTTCAAATGTAGACATTTGGTGGTGTTATTTGTACGTTCGTTGACTAGGGTGCTTGACGAGTAGATAAAATTATAGTTACAGTACTTGTTTATTCATGCTAGTATAAAACATGTGCTTTATACATTATTTATAACCATATTTATGTAGCACGTGCTTGCATAGACGCTTGTATAGTGAAATCAAATTTATCGGTTCAATTCAATTCAAGTAAGGAAATCATCGATGTTTTACTAAGTCGTTAGATGGGTTCGAGCCTAAATTGGAGAGTTAAAATTGAAACGAAAAAAAAAAAATTTAATATAACATAATGCACATCACATGATTCACATCCAAGGAAAATCTCCCAAAACACGGGGAGTCTATAAACATCTGTTACAATTTACACATGCATATAAATCATAACCAAGATTACCATGTCAATGAGATTGCAATACGAAAATGTACCATGCTTGACATCGGATCAGAAAACATCAGACATAACCAAATAAACGCTGGCAGTGTGGCGTGTATAAATTTTCTTCCTCCAAATGCCATTCTTAACCAACAAATTAAAATTCCCTATTATCAGATATTGCTATGAGGAATATGTTGAGGTACCTCTCCTTGATTATCCAATGGCATATACTGTGCCATGATAGCCCGAATCTCCGAGTCCATGTATCTCTGCATGTGAATCTTTATTATGAGAACATCTCATAAAAGGCGGAAAAACACAAGTGAACATAACAAGAACCACCATCCCAGCAGAGTATTTACGCGATAAGCAAATGAACTTGAAGACACCACTAAACATTTTTACATGCCCTTAGACATTCTCATCACATTTTTAGAAATTTCACCACCCTTTCTAGCATTTCCACCTCCATTACACCCTGTTGTCTAACAAATTCAATTATGGCCTTTTATCCATCCCCCCACCAATTAATGATCATATTCAATTAGATGACTATTACAACACTACTATTGTCTAACAAACTTGTTTTGGGCCGCCCTCATTCTGCAGTCCCGCTCCAAACTACCCTCAATCTATGTGCATATCAATTAAGTCTAGTTGTTTGAATGTTGTAAAAGAGTATAGCATTAAAATAAAGCTAACATACCCTGATCCTGTACTTGTACAGAGCATAACCCGCAACTCCTGCAACGGCCAGGCCGAGAATGATTGCCCAAACAAAGCCCCAGCTGAATCCCGTATTAGCATCCTTACCTGCAGAGATCTTGAGATGTTAAATCTAGCACTGTAGAAAATTATGTTAGCATGTAACTACATTAGCTACAAATTTGTTGACTAATCAGCAATTCTAGAATTTAAATACGAAGTTCATTCCTACATTCCAACATCACAAGTCATAAGCATGTAGTGGCTAACCAACTACTCATGTCTGGATAGATAAATATTACTCGAGTACTAGACAAGGTGATACAGAAGTTGGACAAAATCTGCCTTTCCACCAGTCAACTTCAATGAGCACTGATCTGTGTGTTCCAAGTAATGCACACAATACTCGCTGCATAATAAATAGGAAAAGTGTTCATACTTACTTATACACGTGTCATGTTCCTGCATGTACAATAAGTTGCCACTGCAACTGCATTCATAACTGCCCCAGGTATTCTTGCATTTGCACTCTGGACATTGGCATGCCAGTTTTTCCTTGCACTCATCAATATCTAAAATGATGCCCAGATAAATAAATCTAAAATCAATCACCTATAAAATATGCAGTGGCAAATGAATCTATTATGTTCATAGGACCCCTAGAGAAATAAAGATGCGTACCTTCACAATTGTTAACTCCATCACCCTTGAATCCTGGAGGACACTTGCAACCTTTAGTATGGTCATCCTGAAGAATAAAGATTGAACCAATATTCAGCATAGAAGAATCAGGTGTGGTCAAACAAGAAACAAAAAGAGAGAGAATAAGCTGGTCAAAAAAGGGAAGAATAAACTTCATCTAATAGGAAAAGGTAAGAGAAGGAAACAAATGTACTACAAGGAACCTCAACTTACAATGCATGCAGAATATGTCCTCCCATCCTTGGTTCCTTTCCAACAGCCTCCATTATTTATTTCACATCTTAATACTCCAGAAGCTGTTACAGCCAGAAGACAAGAAAATATCATGAATAAGAGACTGATCATCTGGGACAGAAAGTGGAAGTCCAGGCTCGTGTTTTCCAAGTCTGGAAACTATTAATCAAAAGAGTACAAACAGCCTATAAGAAATCTGATACATCTATTAACCCAAAGAAAGTAAAATATCCCCTTGTCAATCACCCCAGAGCCTATGGTAACACTTTTTCCTAATATAATGATTTTTGGAAAAAAACAGCAGAAGGATAACCACATAAAAGAAGAGAATCACTTCCAGACAATTCATTGTGGTGCCATAACATAATGAATAAGGAAAAAAGACGAGTTGCTTACATAGGAATGGTTGGGTAATGAGACCTACACCTACCCTCCTAAATTAAGAGGGGAATATAAAAAGTATTTTCAAAAAGAGAAGAAGGGACATTCACCTTCACAATGAGTATAACCATCACCAACAAATTTCACCCCTTGCACAATTGGGCATTCACACACTCTCCCACGGAAGGTATCCTGTAATGAATTTTTAAGAACATCAGAAGAGTAGCAGCAGCTAAAAATGCCAAAATAACTAGTAGAAATGTAGTGTACCCTGCAAGCTGTGATGTTGGCAGCCTTATCCTGCCAGCATCCCCCATTATTTTCCTTACACTCGTTGGTTTCTATACCTGCAGAAAGAACATCAACAGCCACTCAAGTTGAAAATTTTGCATCAACTACGCATACACGTGTGGGAAATGTTTGTGATTTCTAGAACGCCATGGATCAAGTCTCACAATAATAACATTAGCTAGAATACTTCAACTTGTTACTTTTTTGTTCACAACTTTGTAAGAATAATTAAATCTAAATTAGAGATGGATGGTAGGATCAATGACCTTCAGCCAAACAAATGGCTGGTTCTGTGGTCTCCTCAAAACCTGAACATATGGCCTTGAGAACTGCACCTTTGTCCAGCTTGCCTGAGCAGTAGGATTAATTTTATGAGACAATTTTCTTTTTCCATATAAATTGTGATAAATAAATTCGGACTGCTGTTAAGGTTCCAGGAGTTATCTACCTCTGTACTGCCTGCGGTTTATAACAAGGGTAGGCAAGATAGTCACATCTCCACGAGAACCCTTCCCTATCTGAAATAAATTACGTCGTCAATTAACAACTTTCACAGCCATTGTTAACAGTACAAGGGTTTTATAAGATGAAAAACCTGTGATTCCTGTTCAGCTTTTAGAACTGGGTTGTCGATATCCGCCTCAGTGTCTCCTATGCATTTGTCTATCTTGTTAACATCAAGACCTGCATAAGAGTCATTTTGATAAATATTGATTAGTCCACGAGCAAGCAGCCCAAAATGCTAGCATTTGTCAAGACGGTGAAGAAGCATGTGAAAAACTTCAATGGTAGAAAATAGAAAATCCTAGATCCCATCCTGGAGTCAACAATTATGCACCCAAGGATGCAAGGAAAAATAGGAGCACTAATTCATGGTTCCATCTATAGGAAGCATTTGTCAACGTAAAGCTTTAGGTCGTTGACCAGTTACATAACTAACATTTGGAACAAATGAAAATTAAATGTAATATTAAAGTGTTTCATACAATCAAAATCGAGGGAAAACAATATCATCAGTTCCCCAATGGTACAACTCATTATGAGATACAGCAAACATTTGGATCAAAATAAATTTTAAGGGTGATGAATACAACAGTAATCAACATAATTTCAAGAACTAATACTATTTTAGGATAAGCATACGAGAAGACTATAACCGCAATAGTAAACAAGCAGCAGCTTACTCTTAAGTATCATAACTATTAAATCACTAAGCCTTATCCATATTATCATATACCCAAGTTAACTAACTAATGCACACATAAGAACAAAAGATATGATTTTCATTATCAAAAAAGTTAAAATGATAAAAATGAATATGTGACAAATTACAAACACTCCATATAATAAGAATCAAACAGCACAGTTAATGTTGGTATCATTTACAGGATACAGGAATTCGGTCCCATCAACATCATCTATAAAATCAAAATGAATATTCGTGCACACACATAATGTACTGCATATTTTTAATTGTTTGTTAATTAAAACATTGATAGAACAGAACTTTAACATACCAAGTGAACGGATTACTTCATTGGCACAATCTTTAGTGTACTTCTTCTCTTTCATTGGACAGCGGATAGCAAAATCTGTCACGTAATCCCACCAAAGCCATGGTTTTCCACTTTCATTGGCTATCTTAAAAAAGCAAGCTTGGCGTAGATTTTGCACAACCACATCCTTCCCATCATATCCCTTACTGAAATCCTGCTCAGGATCCGGAGCACAATATCTCCCATGGTTTATACACTGCGACTTGCACTGTTTGCTCAAAATAAAAGCCTCAGGACAATACCAAGTTATATAATGTGGAACGAACTGGGTATAGCCTTTCCGCTCAAGTATCTGGGCTGCTCCTTTGAAACTTTTGACAAACCGTATCTGGCTTTCGCACTTGGGACCACACTCGTCGTTACTATTTGTCCAGAACTCATACTCAACCCGCTCATCAGGATGTGGAAGAGCCTCTCTCCAGTCAAGATTTATATTGACCATTTCTCCATTAGACAACTCTTTCTTGATTTTGTCCCCAAGAGCCTTGCTAATAAGTGCTGATGGGATAGTTATGTTTTGTAGATAATCTGCTTTTGCATTCTCTTCCTCAGGGGTATCCATAGTAATAAGAGGCTCAACCCTGTCATCTGAAACAAGAATAGCTGCTGCTCCAGCATTCTGAGCATTCCATGCCTTCAACGTGAAGTAGCAATCTGCGAAATCAACAAAGTAAGACGACATTGTTCAATATGTAGATGATGACAGTAATTTGCTTCAGCAGTTATCAAATACACACCTAAGCAAAAAACTACATATGAAGAGATTGTTTACAGTTGTACAGGTATTAACGTGTGTGATTCGAATGATACTGAACGGAAGGCCAGCACTATGGTAATGTAAATACCAATATTGACAAAGACATAAGTGATAGCGGAGAAGAATAAAATGGATTTATGCAAAGTAATTAACAATATTAAGCTATAGAAGACCAATGACAATCAACTTCAAAACTTTCTTTCTAAAACCAAATGAAATGGGTCAACATTTAAGCTGTGAGTCTACCTCTAGAAAATTCCATATAAAATAAAACAATAACTTGAAGATCAAAGTAGACATATTACTTAGCTATATCAAATCCAAATTAATGCTTTCAGGTTACAATATGTTCAAAGTGATGATAATCGGTGAAGATACATTAAATTAAAAACACCAAAACGTTTAATAACTAGACCAGTAAAAGATCATTTTTTTTCTTCTCTTCCCAACCAAGTTAACACCCATGCAATTATGCAACCAACAATCAAGTTAACTAGTAATCAATGCTGCAAAAAGAATACTATCAATTTCCTCCTCTTACAAACATGAAAATTAAAACTCATAATAACATTTCCAATTGGCGGGGACGAAATCGATAAACTTTACCCCCTCGATCAGCTAGAACAAAAATGGGCATGCCTCCAGGCTTAATCTTGAAGGAAATTTCAACATCTTCAAAACTCTTGCACGCCTTCTGATTGGCTTTTGGGTAGAGGACTGTACCAACCATGGTCCCTCCATACTGTGGCACCCCAAAATTCCCAATTGCACATTCGTACACATCTTTCAGTGAGCCTGGTGACGTCACCTTCAAGCTGTTCTTTTCGACAACAAATCTTCCCAAACAAGATCCATATAGAAGAAACCATAAGCACACTAATAACCCAAGCTTTTCCCTCATCTTGCTTAACTCTCTCACTTTCCTTCAATCAACAAAGATCGAAATAAAATGACCCGGCCGAGGTCAGAATTCTACCAAATCCCTTCTTTCACAAGACCCACTTGCAAAACTCTTAAACTTTACATCAATATAACAAAAATCAGATCCAAAATCTCAAAACCCAGATCATGAAAATTTCTGATCGATAAATATATCAACTTTTTATTGGAAATTCCCTATGATATTTGAGCTGAATTTTTTATAACGTGAAGAGTAAGAAAATATAAGGGTTTTGGACAAACAAACTAGGAGAAACAACAAAAGACGAGTAGAGACATTGAAACGAAAACAAAAATAATAATAAATAATGGCAACTACGTTCACCCTCGATCACTCTAGTATTCTAAACTATGTGAATAAACTATAATATAATCATATCTGTAGGCTGTAGCATTTAATTTGCGTATTTGTATTAATTATAAGCAATTAGTTAATAAATCTAAACCGGCATTAGATCAAGCCTTACCCAGCAAACATTAATTAACAAACAAACCGAGGAACTTTCCTCCTTTAAGGAAAACAAAAAAGAAAAGGATAATTTCTCTATTAGGCCCAGTCTTTGTCTCTATTAACAAATTGATCATCGATATATAGAAAAAGCAAGTTGGTCTCAATAGTTTATTATAGTGTGCGATTTTACTTCATTTCAAATTTCTAAAATTAGAACAAGTCTAAAAGAAAATATACTTTTATGAAGATAAACATATGAGACAAACGTTACGGCTGTAGAGGGATGAAATACGTAATGAAATAGTAAAACTTTGGGACTAACTTTTTCCTTTTTAAAAGTTAAGAATCAACTTTATATTGTTATAATATGTTGAGGACTAATGGTGAAAACTTGCCCTGGGCATAAATAAGAGGGTGTTTGGTAAAAATTAAAATCGAATTAAAATTAAAAAACTAGTCGATATTGTTGACTTTTATTAGACGAGTGAGACCCAATAACGACTTTATTTTCAATTTTAATTGAATTTTAAGCGGTACCAAAGAGAACCTAAATATCTCCTCTGTCTTTTCCCCGTTTCTTGAGAGATTTTGTGTTTTCTTCCGTGTTGAAAAAAAGGAACGGTTGTAATATCGTCTGATGAAAGTGGGCCCCGGTGATATACGGCCTAGATTAATTGCTATTTGTCGTTAACTGCCTCTTGATTAGGTCTCGAATGGGTGGGCCTGATGGGCATTTCTCGGATTTTGTTTATTTTATTTGCATGAACGCCACGTGTATCAAATTTGATTCGATTAACAATAGAGTCTATTGATTTCGGTCCCCCCGCAATTGTCTTTTATAAAATCTTATCCATTTTCCAATAATTGGTGGAACTTAACATTTTATCGAAACTTTTATCCGCATATTACGTCTATGTTTGACGTCCATTTTTTTTTCATTCTCATTATTTTTCTCTTTCTTCATTTCAATCATACATTTTATCAATAAAATAATATTACACATAAACTAAAAAATTATCCTCACTTTTAAACCACAAATTCTTCTATCAATCACTATTCAAAAACCAATTTTTCTCTTTACTCAAGGCCTGTTTGTTTTAAATTAAAATTAAAGATAAATTGAAGCAATAAATATTAATCATATCTTTAATTGGTTTCACATCTTTTCAACCACAATTTCAAAATTTTCTATACTAAAATTCTAATTTTAGTAAAGAATTATTTAATGTTTAATGATAAATTAATAAAACTATTTTGGTTCATTTTCATAAATTGTACTACTTTTAGGTTGTGAAAAACGTGGAAAATGTTATTTTCTGGGCCATTGTCTCATTTTGTGGTAGAAAATGATCTTCCCTAAATATTTTGAAGGGATAATTGCAGCAAAAGTCTTAAATTTTTAAAATATTAGCAATTTTTTTCTAAATTTTTTATTTGTTGCAACTACCACCTTTAATATTTCTAAACGTTGCACGTGGACGGTTTTCCATCCATTTCTTCGTCATTTGACCACTAGAATAAAAAATTGACAAATTTCTACCAAAATAGGGGAGAGCAAAATGGTAACTTACAATTTTCTTATAAAATAATTAAAAAGTGAAGCACAAAACTAAAATAAAATAAAATAAAAAGGAAAATGTATCTTCTTCTCATTCACCTCACCCATACCCCCATGCACAAGCCTAGCCCTTCAATCCAAAATAAAAAATTTGTCGCTCTCACATCCACAGCCAATGACCACCACTACCACCACTGTAAACATCAATTCCTTATTAATTTTATACACGTTATTTTCAACCAATTGTGAACACGAGAATACCACGGGTAGGTTTCGGAAAGGAAAGGAAGAAAAATGGCGATAGGTCAAAAATTCACTAGTTCTCATCAAATATCTATAATATGACTTGACAAATAAATACAATCATCCCAGCCTAAATATCCTATAGTCAACTTCGAACAATTTCTTAAAAGAGATTAAATACGGGAATTCACAGGATACAATATGGTGCTTTGGGAAACACAGGCAAATCCGATAAGCGAACAACATATTTCCATGAAATTTATTCCAAGCATCTAAATAGTAGAAAGGACATGAAATATTAGCCGATGATCATTTTGTTCAGGAATTTAGCTTGCTCGGGGAAATGCTCCAGCAACTCATCTTTGTGACCTAGACAAAATCTTCATACTTTTAAACATTAAACTTGTTGGTGGCGATCACTTGAAGGGTTGGGCTCACAGTGTTCACAGCGGCGGTGGTGGTGGTCGTCGTCGTCGTCGGCGGCGGTGGGCGTGACGATGTAGATTCTAGTTTTGGGTTGAGGGGTTGAGCTTGTGCATGGGGGTGAGGGGTGAAGAAGATACATTTTCCTTTTCCTTTTATTTTATTTTTATGTTTAGGGCCTCACTTTTTAATTATTTTATGGGGAAAATAGTAAGTTACCATTTTTTCCCTCCCCTATTTTGGTGAAAAGTGATCAACTTTTTATTTTAGTGGTCAATGATGGAGAAATAGATAGAAACCGTCCAAAAGAGTATCACGTGCAACATTTGGAAAATTTAGTGATGACGGCTGCAACAAATCAAAATTTGGGGAAAGTTAGCTAATGTTTTAAAGGTTTGAGATTTTTGCTACAATTACCCCTATTTTGAAATGACCATACGTGATCTTTCTCGATGTCAGGATAGTTATCTCGTTTTTCAAATAATATTTGAATTATATTCATTATCAAAGGTAGGATAGCCCGTAATTAGTCCAATTTGAAAATCGAAGTTAGGACAACCAATAATTAGTCCAATTCGAAAGCTAGTTATCGACTTAAAAAATGGAAAGATTTTACAAGTCACACGTTTCATTGTCACTCTATGAAAAATAGTTAGATATTATGCGAAATCAACCAAAACAAGCATACCGTAACCAATAGGTAATTCAGCATCTGTTCAACATACAAGTTATTTTTACTTTAATATCTTAAAAATTTATTTCAAGTTTAATTAATAAGGAATTATTTCATGTTCAATGATACAAAATTCGTGGATAAAAGTTCATTTTACGAACTGCATGTAATGTTTTTTGTTTTAATTGGGGTATATTTGTTGATGAATTGTTATATTTTTTATGCAGGCGTTTAATGTTCTGAAGAAATGAACTGAATTCTTGGTTTAAATAATGTAGTGGAAATCATGTTATGGCATAAATATTAGTACATGTAAACAAGGACGGAGTCAACAATCAGATAGTCGGCGTGGCCGCCCGTGCTGACTCCAACGGAACCTTTGGATTTTTGACTGTGAGCTGTGGTATGGAACTTCCAGCGTTTTAAACGAAGGAAATGAATGGTTTGGGTTGGGCTTTTTTTTTTTTGAAGTTGTGGACTTGTTTTGGATCCTTTTTTAAAACATTGGGCCCATACGATTGCCCAATCAATCTGGTTTTGAGGTTACAATTCACGACGTGGGTGCAAATTGCCCATTTCCAAAATCCAAACATTTTTCTGATTCCCTTTGTGCCGGTGCACCTATTTCATATACATTTATCTTTTTTCTTCCTCATTTAAAGCTATATTGGAGTTAATTGTTCCAATGTTCACTAATCTTAAATGTCTTCAATCACTTAGTAAAGTTTAAAATATCGAGTTTTGACCAATAAATTTTGAAAAACGTTGTACGTTACTCAATGACATGACTTTCGTCTCAAACCTCTATCAGAATTGGTGATGTGGCTGACGGAATTCACATGTGTCGCCCTATATTAAACTTTGAGATGGTTGAATTTTGGCAACTGAAGTTTGAGATCTTCTATTGCTCACTATAAATTCAGATTTAGTTAAGTATCTATTTATCTCATTTTAAAACAAAACTCTTTAATACTTATTTTTAACCACACATTTATGCAATAGAATATTTTACACGTAAACTTAAAAAAAATCCAACTTTTTAACCACACATTCTCTAAAAACTCACTTTTTAAAATTAATTTTCTTTTTAAAATAATGACCATCAAATAGAGGTTAAAATTTGTTGTTAAGATTCGAATTTAATTTAATTTGGGAGGTGCTAGTGGTACATTATGGATACCATTACCATAATGGTATCCATAATGTACCACTAGAATTTTCCATTTAATTTTAACAATAAATATGTTATGTGTTTCATTGTAATTACTGGTCACTTCCTTTGCACAGGTTTGCAAGCATTGTTTATACCACCAGGAATGATTATTCAATTATGCAGTAGTTGAATTTAATTTAAATTTATTTTGTAGAATTTTGAGCTATTTTCATTATAATATTTGAATTTTACAACGAAACACACAATAAATTTGCAGTTAAATAAAATTAAAGCCATATTTTAACAACGAATTTTAATTAAATCCAAATTTATTGTGAGTCATAGAAGACGTTTTTCAAAGTTTTGTGCAAAAAACTCGACAATCTCAAAGTTTTGTGGCCAAAATTCAACTATCTCAAAGTTCAGTAGCCAAAATTCGATAGTCTCAAAATTCACTAAAGTATTAGAAGACATTTTCCAAAATTCAGTGAGTAATTGAAGTTTTTTTCCAAAATTTAATGGCTAAAATTCGACCACCTCAAAGTTTAACATTGTGACGGGGCACCACATGTCCACTCTGTCAACAACGTTACCAATTCCGTTGGATATTTGAATATGAAGTTAACCAATGAGTAACGTCTAATGTTTTTCAAAGTTTAGTGGCAAAAACACGATATTTTAAATTTCAATGAACAATCGAAGATAGAGACACAAGTTCAGTGACCATTGGAATAATTAACTCGCTATATTGAGATATTTAAAATCTTAAACTTTATTGAGCCCTTGTTTGGCCCACATTAAATTTCTCATTCTCATTCTTCTACTCATTTTCAACCACACATTCTTCAATAAAATAATATTTTCCATCACATCAATAACTTTTCCTTCTTTTTCAACCACACATTTTTCATCAATCTACTATTNTTTCAAAGTTTAGTGGCAAAAACACGATATTTTAAATTTCAATGAACAATCGAAGATAGAGACACAAGTTCAGTGACCATTGGAATAATTAACTCGCTATATTGAGATATTTAAAATCTTAAACTTTATTGAGCCCTTGTTTGGCCCACATTAAATTTTTCATTCTCATTCTTCTACTCATTTTCAACCACACATTCTTCAATAAAATAATATTTTTCATCACATCAATAACTTTTCCTTCTTTTTCAACAACTAATTCTCCATCAATTTACTATTCCAAAATACATTCTTCCAAAATAATATCCATCAAACACACTCTGAATAATCAAAGATATAGACATAACTCATAAGTTCAGTGACCATTTTGAACAATTAACTCGTTATATTGACATATTTAAAATGTGGGCTGCACTCTTTATTGATAGCTGCGGAGTCTAGTTTTGCTGTGTGAGTCATCAGCTTAATGTAAGTAATTTTTTTTATTGCTAAAATATGAATTATTTTCACGGGGTTTTTGGTGATTAGGCCTTTTTTCTTTTGATTTGTGTATTATGTGTGGATAATATGATTTTATATTTTACATCAAAATCGATAATCTAGAAATTTAAAATAGCAAGGAAGAATTGGATATGCTGTAGAGATTCAAATGAAGGGTTCTAGTATTTTAAGTTATAATAAGAGGAATGGTAAATTTTTTGGAGAATGTGTGATTAACAATAATTTTTTTTTAATTTATTTGTGTTTCTATTTTATTAAAGAATGTGTGGTTAATAAGAACAGAGAAAATAATAAATAATAATTTAATCTAGGTCAAACGGGGGTTTAATCATATTTTTAAGTGTTTTGAAGATCTGAATTCTTGCCAAGGGTGTGTTTGTGCCACATTATTTTGCAAGAATGTATTTTGGAATAATAGATTGATGGAGAATGTGTAGTTGAAAAAAAAAGAAAAATTATTGATGTGACGTAAAATATTATTTTAATGAAAATTGTGTGATTAAAAATAAGTAGAAGAATGAGAATCAAAATTTTAATATATACCAAACAAGGACTAAATAACTTTTTACAGTGACCTAAATTTGTATACAAAGTGAATGGGTATGCAGTTTTGATCAGAAAAAGTCATGTTTCTAAGAAAAGATAGAGGGGAATTATCATCTGGCAACATGTTGCAAAGTAATGTGGTTTTTATCATTTTGGATTGTATTGAATTATATTTTTATATGTATGTGATTTTTACGTTTTAGTACATTTATATATTGATTAAAGATTTTTAATATTATTTAATTAACTAATAATAAACAATCTTACCATTGCGATCTTTGACGTTTGGCATTCGATGATCAATCGTCAACGACCGTCCTACGTTATCAACAACCATGGATTCGTTCCTATAAAGCATAAAATTAGCTCAATCTTTAGGCTGGCCGATGTATGGCCCACTTTGATAATGGGCTTATGTCAAATAGAGCTGTCACAAATTCAAAAGAGGTCCACGATGAAAATGAGCGCAAACTCAGATAAAGAGGAAATTACGTAAAAACGGGTGTTTAAGTTTTCTAATTTAGAAATTAAGTGATGTTTATTTAATAAAAAATCAAGTATTAATTGAATTATTAATAATATCATGTATCTTTTCCCTCTATACATGTTTTAGATTTCTCTCTCTACCAATTTCACTTCTTCTTCATTGTCATTGGATTTCATTCTTCATCGGTGTTGGCGCTCTGAACTAGAGACGATCAATCGACGATATATCTACTATATTTGCCCAGATACACTCTGAAAAGCACGTTGTAGCGGAGCTTGGATCTGAGCGCCGCTATAGTGAATTGTGTATGTGCTCAGATCTTAGTCGCTGCAGCGGCACTCAGTTAGTCTCGAATAGCCTTTTGTTTGGAGGTTCAGTAGTTGTCGTAGGTGGTGGTAGGATTTTTTTATGACGACGCTGCATTTGTTTGATGTGGGTGTTGGGCAATGTTGTTGCAGTTGTTTGATGAGTCAATATAGTTGTTTGATATTGATGTTGTGGTTTTGGTATGGCGGGGGATTCTTTCAAATCGATGTTGTGAGATAGCTAGACAGTGGTGTGGTGGTGATTTTGAGATTGTGATTTTTGAGATAGTGGCTTGGTTGAATGCAGTGGTGGTTGATGTGTGTTGTGGGCACGATAGTGGTGGCTTTGTCGGTGTGCAGTGGTGTTGACCAGTTGTTGTGGGGTAGTGGGGGTAACTCTAGCGACAATGGTGTTTGACGTTGGTTTGGTGTTTGACGTTGGTTTTGTGGGCAGTGTGGTGTTGAGGCGATGATCACAAATGGTGATGGTTGTTAAAAATTATTTGGTTGATTGAAATCATTAAATTGATTAATTTATGACCAATTATCTGATAGTGTGACCAATAAATTAGACATTTTATGACCAATAAATAATATATGATTCTAAATTTTGAGTTCTGACTTATAAAATTTGTGATTTGTGACTGATAAATAAATTATAATCTATAATTTTTTTTTACTATGAAATAATTCATGACCATTTGATTTGATAATATGTGACCAATAAATAAATTATGACTTATAAGTATGTACTTGTGACTGTTAATTTTATAATTGCGATCTTAAGATATTTAATTAATAAGATATTTTTAATTATTCATTTATCACTTGAGTTTTAAATTTTGAAACTTTAGACCTCAAAAATGAATTGGTCATAGTTAATATTGAACTATCAATCTTTCCCAATTCTAAGGCTCCATTTGATACTACACATTTTTCATGGACCATTTTCTAACTTTTGTAGTGTTTGATAGACAAGATTTTCTCGGGAAAATGTTTTCCAACTTTCCAAAATTTTTACCTTTTTGAGGAAAATATTTTTTTGATGTCTTAGTTGGTAAATATTTTTCAGTTTTTTTTTTTTGCAATTGGAAAAAATTTTAGACACAATGGTAAAAAAATTTCACTTTATTGACAATTTCCATTAAAAACGAAGCCAAACGAATGGTATTCGATATGATTATTTTTTTTTTCAATTTTTTTATTGCAATTGGAACAAATTCTAAAAACGAATTTTTTTTCAATTTTTTTAATGGACAATTTCCATTAAAAACGAAATAGAACGGACACCAAATTTTCAACATT
>CAIGRL010108591.1:0-13519 GCA_903798325.1 Fraxinus xanthoxyloides
TTCATTCATGGTATTTCAACTGAATTGTTTTTCATTTTGGAGATTGTTGTTTTGGTGTCTTTGTGATGATATTAATATGTTGTTGGATAATTTAGGAATGTGATTAGAGCTGGTGGTGCTTGGTTTACTATTTTATTCTTATTGTTATTGTGTTCATCTATTATTTGCTTGTTTTAGTTCTTTTTGTTTAATGGCATTGTTACACGAACATTACTTATATTATTTTATTGCTCATTGATCCGTTGATTGATGGAGGTCAACTTCTGTATGCACTATGTGAGATCATCTTCTGTATGCAAATTGTGGGGAAAAAAATATTTCATGATTCTCAAACCTTCAAAGTAAACGTGTTTTCCAATTTTCTGTTCTCAGAAACAGTTTTTCAAAATGACAAAAAGAACGCAACTCAAAGCTGAAACTCGAAGAGAACGGCCCTTAAGAGTTTGTTCTCTTTTTCATTTTCAAACCGTTTTCTATTTTCGATTTTTCAAAATAGTGAAAGAGCGTTCTCTTTCCAATTTTCGAAAACGCGTTTTTGAAAATAAGTTAAAAATTTATAAAGAAAACCCAAAACGACTATTAGTCGTTTTGAGTGTTTTCAACCACCGTCAACCACCACTGCACCACTGCCTAAAAACAACAATGGTGGACCCCTCAATTCACCGCATCGGCCATTGAAGTCAACTCTAGTGTTCCAAATTTCCTTCTCCTCTTTCCCAGAACCTTCTTACTCTTTATCTTCTACTGAATAATCCCTACCTTGGTTGCTCAATGAATGGTTATGTTCTTCATTGTCAACTCCATTTCCCTAAACCCACTCCCTGCCCACCTAAAAAGCTCAATGGCAAGCCGCCGTAGACTAAAGCAAACCTCTAGAGATTTGTGAATCGACGTTATAAACCCATAAATTCAATGCGGCTCATTTGTTATATTTTGCTCTTTTTGTCAATTTTGTGTCAAGTATTTGTTCCCTCTACCTCCTGCCGTCGCCAGCCCAACCTAAACCTCCTCCAAAACGATAATGTCTCCACCCGGTGCCCCTTAGACTTTTGGTGTTTTACGGAAGGGCAAGAGGCCTAGTAACGTGGATAACCGATCGAAATGCTAGTATATTAAGTAGGGCATTTTATTCATTGAATCTGAGTATCTCAGGGTTACTAACTCATTTCTCATGTCGTCGAAGTCGACCGAATCGTGCTGGGACTCGTATGAGTAGCTGGTTAACGAGAGAGAGAGAGAGAGAGAGAGAGAGAGAGAGTAAAAGAGTTTTTCATTTTTTATTTTATTTTTGAAAACAATTTTTCAAAATGCCAAAAATAACACATTTTCAACAATCTCAAAATGGACACTCAAAATATAACCCAAAATGAATTCAAAACTCAAAATACAAAAAGAACAACCCTTAAATTTTCATAATTCCCAACCAGCTTCGCTCTTTTGTGGGGCGGAGTGAGCCGATGAACAACTTGTCTCACCTAACACCCCTATTTTGTAAAGAATGTCAAGCAATAACAGGTGAACATTTATAAAGTCAAAATTAATTGTTATAAAAGTTATCTAATTAACTAACCTTTTTTTCCTTCATAAAGGCAAAAAAGTGATGTTTGCGTTCATCAAGCATATATCTTATAAAAGTCTCTCATATTTTCATAAGAAAAATCATCTGGAAATACGATAAAACATCCCCGACTTTCAAAATTTGACGGTTTCCTACTAAGATAGAACTATGCAACGATGCGCAAAAATAGAAGTTACACAAATAAAAATAGAAAAGATGATTAAAGAGATAAAAGCAAGTAAGCAGACGCCACCAAAATGCAACAACTCGAGTTTAAGCTAGCTAAGGAAGACGGGATGGTAAGGATCATGATCATGAGCATGTTCAATTCTGACTTTTAGAGCCTAATGGGTTCTTCTGACCATTCTACAAATCCTGTCATACAATCCTGCACGCATCGTTCTATCTGCAAGAGAAAGCACAAATAGTCAAACTTTCACGACCAGAACGATTTATTATATGTGGCCAATCGAATCGATAGCACGTTCCAAATTCCAGGATAGTTAGAATAACTAGAACTATTGCTAATGCACAAATATAGACAAGACGACATTTGAGCAAAAGAACCAAGAGAAGAACATATTATATACAAATTGAAAGCATTGACTCTCAATGCACATTTCAAATTTCATGTGCAAGTGCATACATGTGAAACGAAATCAAGCAGGTCACCTAGCAAGTCATATGAAGAAATAAATGGAAGGTGGAAGTGTATTTCTTCATATACAGTTCTTTTCAACATACCAAGTTGAGGTTTTTGACCAGAGAAAACTCAACCAGTTCAGAAACTACTTGTTTGTCTTTTCTTAACAACTCCTTCAAAAATCCCATCTACTCCAAAAACAGCTTTTACTTGCTGATGATCAATTGGCCCTGGCAGCTGGAATGAGATGGAGAATTCACCAGGTGGACACAAATTTTGTGATAGCATGACAAATTCCATGTTCTTCTTCTTAACTGTTTGTTCGCCAGTTGATGTAATACCATTAATTATCACTTTCCCATCAGGTTCAAAATCACAAGTGAAAGTGTCTGCAGTAAAAGAGAGAATGATAGCATGAATAAACGTCAGTGAATATGTACCTTTTAGCCACATGATACATAAAAAAGAAATAAATAGAAGATAATATTTGTAACTTCGAAAACATTTCCGTTCTTCACAACATGAAACGGTAATATTGCCATATTGGTAATTATAAGTAGGTCATCAATTCATAAACAGGTGTGACTGAGTATAATACTATGCAATATAAGCATCATAAATCATCTTTTTATTGTATAAACAGAGCCTTTGGTCATAGATAGTATTACAAAGAAGCTATACTCAAAGGACCTCAGATACAAACTCTAATTCCCGGCATATGTCAGGCATAAGTTATCTTATCACAACTAGAATGCAACACACTTCAATCAGGTTGATTTAAGCGACAGATTTAAGCCTATTCTATGATAGATAAACAAAGCTAAAATACAAAATACTGAACTACCATATAGTCATCATGCCCTTATGAGATAAAAGTTAGGGTAGCAACTAATGCACAAGAGTTTAGTAACAACAATGCCAGCATATTCTAGGTTTTGTAACATTGCATCACACATTTTAGAATTTGGCTTACTGGCCCTAAATAATCAAATATTCTTGGGATTCTAGTAGTTCTTTTAGGTTAATTTATAAGACCTAGATAAATTGTGTTTGTTTCCTTACTCCTTAAGTCCTGCATATCAAATGACAAAAAATGACTAATGTAAGAGATATACATTTTACAGGACTATCCTTTTTACAGCCTGCAGAAAATACAGCCTCATATCATCAGTTTTTACAACATCTTAGTTCAAAACTTCAATTAAGAAAGATATTAACTTAATTTTACAATACTTACTTCCTTCAATATTCAAGTGTGAATGTGATTCTACTTTCCCAGCACATAACACAAATATCATGGGATAAAGACTTCTGGGGTCTACTCTTCTGTAGCAGGTCAATGGTGTCAATTTTTTCAACGAATATAAACCAAGTAAATGCCTTTACCTTGGAATGAATTTTAGATTTTCATATGAAGATTAGTGAAGTGGAAACGAATCACATAGGGGGGTAACTACTTATAGAAAAAGTATCGAAACTATAGAAGATTAACTACTAAGAAGAAAAATATTGAAACTATAGAGTCAAGTACTACGATGAGGTGAAGAAAGATGAATGTACTCTACGATACACCAACACCCTCCTGCGCTGGAGTGTTTGTGTTCGACACGTGTTGGACACGGACACGATACAAACACATAGCTGACATTTGTCCATACATTGTCAATACACCAAAATTAACAAAAACAAATGTACTTTACAATATAAAAACATAAAGATAAAAATTAACATAATATTAATCAACGTGTCAAGAATGCATCATGTCGGGACTTCTTTGAATAATTGTGTGATGGTGTGTCCGTGTTGTATCTTGTCCTACACTCGTGTCCTTATAGGTCCTTCCTATAAAACATTATGTCATTTATATAGCCTAGAAAGTAGAAAATATTTATATGATTTTTACAATAGTCCATGAGTTGAAATAATAAAGATCTTTCGAAAGAATATTCTTACATTTTTATGATATCTTAGTCCTTAAAAAAACAAACATATATAAGTTAATCTTTAACCTTGTTGAGAAGGAACAAGACTACGACACCACTTAGGGATTCATGTGTATGATATTATACAAATTTGAAACGTTGGAGCATTTTTACATATATGATATTTATCACATTCTTAGTAGTCCACCTATATAAATTATATCTTATTTTTGAGAGTAAGAGTGAGAGACAAATGACCATTTGGCATTAAGTCCACTAGTATTAGCTGAAACTATGAACCATGCTATTTTGTTTGGTTCGTTGATCCCTACTCCCTTTTATATCACCTTAATATTAAATTTTATTTTGGCATCAAAGGGAGGAATTTATTAGGGTAATTAAAATATGTTGATTGGGCCAGCTCAACTTTGATTCTTCTATTGTAAGATGTTTGACAAATGCATTTCATTTTGTACATTTTATATTTGTCTTGTCTAGATTATTAGTAACATAGGAAACAATGAGTTATTTTTTGCATATTTCCACTTAGTGCAGGACTATATTTCCAATTCATGTTATCTTATTTGAATGTTAAGTTATCATGGATACTGTCAAAAAACCTAATCACTGATTTAATTTGATTTTCTTCAACCACTCGAAGAACTACATGAATACCAAAGTTTTCCTGAATGCTTTGATTCTTACAGTTCAAATTTAAACACTTCAATTAGTAATATGTATGCAACATGAGATCAGATAGATCACTCATATTTGGGCATATATGCAGTGCCAATATAGAGTTAAGAATAAAATGGGGAACAGAGGTGATTAAATTTGGATTCTTATATGTTAGATGCATTGTTACACGTATCAATCTCATTAACTAATTTCCGAAAAGAAAAGAAAAAACCATAATCAGCAGTGGGAAAACATGACCGTTCGAATCTTAAAGATACTGAAATATGATTGAATAGATGCTGGTCAAACATGAAACTTACTTTGAACACTAGAGACGCCCGGTAGTGCTACACGAAATACATATTTATCCTCAGATTCACCAACATCTACAGCTCCTATAGGTGGTCCCATCTTTCCTGATGCAGCACTTCCGGATAGTACAATTCCACTTCTGGTAGCAGCTAAAATGTTGTTCCACTCTTCATTAGTTGTACAAGAAGGCATAAACACCATAGCAGGGTGGTTACCAATGGGAGGCTTAAAATTAACTTGTGGTGATGGAATGCTATCTATATCTATTGGTGTTGAAGCAGAGCCAGGAGGTGGACCAGAGTATGGAACACAATTAAGAGGAGGCACATCAAGTACATGAAACTGAGGGCGTAACGGCCTCGAGCCATTATTTGCACTATTTTGCGTCCAAGATGAGTTAGGAGTTCTGAAAACTCAGTTAGGCATTGATAAATCAGAATCCATGGGAAAATATATGACTACTCCGAAAGAAACTTCTTACTTCCCAAACAAACATTTAATATCAGATAAATATTATCATATCACAGCTACAGCATAGATATGAATAAAGATATTTTACACAAGCACACAGAAAGTAATTTATACAATATGCCCATGAATTCATTATGTAGCATAGAACAAAGCTCCAGCATAGGATTGCACATGAAATAATATAGCATTCATTATGTTGCTATCAAATATAATGAGACACTATTCTAAGTTTCACTGGAGAAAAATATATATAGTCATCGATCTCAAATAGCAAAAATAATAAAGTCTATATCTGCAATAAAAGAAACAAATGCAACATAGACAAGTGTTATGATTAATATTTGCAATACATGGTTACAAATGATTTAAGAATTATTTGACCATAACAAACTTATACTACAAATGAAGTTAGTTTATGCCGACCAAACTTATAGAAACAAGGTCAAACGTCTAAATTAAGACAAACGGAGAAAGGGAGAACTTGAGACAAGGAGATCGGACTTAATTTATCTGAAGTAGTTGTGGACAGACAAGGCGACAGTTCAGATGACTGATTGGACAAAAAGTACCTGTAACAAGAGGAGATTACATGTGTGTTGTCGTCCAGGATATTAGATGGTAATGGAAGAACAAATGCTGACATATGAGATCTGATGAAGGAATATAAATGCAATTAGAAGTTCAAACATGTGAAGGTGGCGAATGACATTTGAAGCGAAGTTAATTTAATAATGAAGTTTCTTCGTCTCCACCAACCACGGTGATTCATTTTAGATCATTCACATAGTTAAGGATTTCGTGGAAGTAAATCTTACTTTAGAGATCCAATGGCTGCCATCAGAGACTTCAGAAGTCCAAAGGCATCAATATTAGTGTTCAATTCAAGAAATAGTACACAACCACAAAACTCTTTCCTCATAATGGAACATGAATTGCATACTAACGTTGAATAGTGTTCAATTCAAGAAAACAGCTATATCCAGCTTATTGTTAGTAATTTCATGATAATTGCTGAAATTTGATAAGTGGATTTGAATTAAATTTATGGATATAACTATTTGAACAAACGATATCGAAGCCAAGTAGTGTGGCTGATTTTGTGACAAATGAAGAGCGAAGAAAAGAGAAAAGTTAGCATACGTAATACGTGTGAGTTATATTCTAAGAAATGAAAATGAAGAAAGATTAGCTAAATTGTCAGGGGAAAAATGTCATTCCATAATCGTTTTTTCAGCAGCCACTGAGATCATGGAGCAATATCGACCTAAGCGTTCGAGCTGCAATTTTGAGATCTAAAATTTGTTAAATCTACCTATTGACGGCTTTTAGTAAGCTAAACGAGATGACTTAAGTATTCCTACACATTTTGATGTTTCACAAATCTCTAGAAGAACTTGAGCTGTTGTTTTTATGTCGTTAGCTTATGTACAATGTGTTGCGAATTGTAAACTCTCAAACAGATGCTCTGAAGAGTAAATATAGGATCAGCTAATCTGAATACCATAAGAACATGTTTGGGTGGGGGCTTATTTTGAGATTATACTAAGGTTTAAAGTCATAAGCCTAAAATCACTAACCCTTATATTACAAACAAATACAGTAAGAGACACAAATGACCATATCCAATAAACCATGAACATACAGGAAATCTAGACATCATTTGTCATAATTCATCAAATCAAGATTTCACTTTTAACTCTTCCCTCCCTCCACCACCACCACAACCCACCCAAAAAATAAATAATCAATAAAAAATAGAAAGCAATCGACTGAAAAATAAATTAGCAACTCTAATTTAAGATACAGCATTTTTCATTTATCAAGAAACTACCATTTTCAGGGTAAAATCAACAGATGAACTATTAAATGCAAAACAAAAATTAATCAGCATAGAATGCGTGTGAAATCGAACAGTAACTAACCTCGGAAAAGACGAAGAAGACATCGAAGAGCTGCTGAACAAGGGTCAAGGGTTCAAACTTAAACGATTTCAATATAGGAAATTCGACTCATTTGAGGTGTGTATATATATATATAGATGTATATAATTCTCCGATGAATTACAAAAATAGAGTGAGAGTGGTGAGCTTATGGAGTGGCTGCCTCCGGATTCGAAATTATTTCTGAACCATGTTCGTCTTTCTAGAATAGAAGTTTTACTATTTTTTTTCTAAAAATATCATTTCCACGTTTAAATATTCAAAAATTCGAACTAACAAATTGAGGAATTAAGAAGCACAGAATCAATTAATGTATATATTTGGCAGAAGATGATAATTAGTAAATTTAAGTGTACCGTACTCAAGCAATCTAAGAGTTAGATGCCTTTTCAATAATTAATATAGCAATTAGTCTTTAAAAGAAATTTCTTCTATAATTGCCAATGTAATTACACTTAAGATTCTGAAAGAAATTAAGATGTTAATAGTTTAGACGAAAACCCTAATAACATTACTCTCAGTGATCATCGACGATTATCAATGACAATATTGTTGATGATCAAGGAGTTTGAGTCATGGTCAAAGGGAATTGGGACTTTCGCCACCAGATTGCATACTTGTGAATCGTTAGACATTGAAGTGACAACAATTTGGAGTTGAGAGATTAGAGTAAATCTTATCGAGAGGAAACATCAGATGAAAGGCTCGTCGGAGAATTCTTCGATCCCCTAGGGCGGTGCTCAATGAAGCCCATGTAATTTTCTCTATTGATTTTACCTACAATAATTAAAATGTTATTGAACCAAAGTATTTTTATGCAGTCTAGGCTGCCTAACCGTTCTTTGAATCAGTCGAAAAAAAAATTCTTTCATATTCTGGATATTCAGATTCACAGTGCGAAGAATGTAGAGCTCATTAGGGGAAAGATCAATTTGATAGATGCTATAAGTACGACTTCCATCTAGATATGAATTAGTTGAATCTTCTCATTCTACATGATTCCCACATCCACGTTAAAATTATAACGACCAATGTGTGATCTAATCTCATACTCTACTATTTGCTCTCATTTGGAATCGAACTATCCACGAACCACAATATTACTACATGTCAGGTTTCTTATCTATTAGAAATCCATTTTCAATATCCTTGAGTTTTGTTATCTTTCTATAATCAATTTGGTCCTATATGTGTGCATTATTTTGTAAAAATGTATTCTGAAATAGTAGATTAATGGAGGATGTGTGGTTAAAAAATAAGGAAAAGTTATTGATATGATAGAATATATTATTTTATTGAAAAATGTGTGATTGAAAATGAGTAGAATAGTGAAAATGAAAATTTTAATGTGTACCAAATAGGAGCGAATGGTTCTCTCACTTTGATGATATATTGCACAATATTTGGTAACCATTTGCCACTTCAGCATATGAAATGCCATTTTTGGCATGCCTCAATTTTCTTGGTAAGTGGATGGCTATGATTAGCAAAATATGTGGTGCCTCCTAAATATACTTCTTTAGATTAGACCATAATAAATTTTCAAGATTTTCAGACAATACCACTGGATTTTTCAGATGATAAGATATTTTTAACAACTAAAATTACTGATAGAGTAAAAGGAGATATACAGTAAAATGATTCTTAATGTTCCAAAATGCTTCAGATGCTCATTTACAAGCTCCGTCACTGATGGTGGAGTTTTAATTGCTTATTTTCTTGTTTGGCTTTTCATAATACTAGAATCATGATGAATTCTTAATCTGGGGTTTTAGGTGCAAAAACTTGTACTTTATTTTCTTCCAATTGATGTAATATGTTGCAGTAGAAGTCTTAACTTTGGGAAATTTTCAACAAGCTAAATATACACTTCTTGATTGGCCAAGTGGTCTAGGTATCAGCACACATGATGAACCCCATTTTGTGACCCTTTCAACCTCAAAAAAAGTTTATGTATGTGATTTTTCTTGATTTAGGTTTTTCTATGGAACTTGTCGCTACTGTAGATGTTATTCAGATGTTTTTGTAACGAAAAAAGCAAAAAGGTTGCAATGTCTCCGAAAGTATCTTGTAACCTAATAAGTTCGTGCTGCTTTTCAATCTTTTCTACTAGATTATGTCGTGTAAAGATTGACAACTAATCAATATAGTTGTGTTTTGGAAAGAAAAACTTAAGTTGGGCTTCTCAATTGTTCAATTAGAGTGATTTCATGTTTTTAATCTTTAAAAGTGAAGTTTTGAGTTTTCAATCTATTTAAATTTGTAAAACTAAATTTTTGTGTGATAAAAACTGTCAATGTTGCGACTTTCATGCAGCTTTGTGTACGAATTCAAATTTTAAATTTTACGAGTCAAACATCACGAAAAATTTGAAGGCGATGGTTGGTGAATATTTCCCAAATTTAATTGGTTAAAGAAGGAATTGAATCCTTGATCCGGTCATGCTGCTGATGCGTGGTTATATGAACCTTTGTCACTCTCAACTATGGTGATAATTGCATCAAGAAAATATCATAAACCAGACCCAAAAAAAATTCTATAAAAAATGAGATCACTTATGGACTCGTTGGGAATGATTCTGATCGAGTAAGAATTGCACCATATATTTCACTAAGACTATATACTGTAAGATATGTTACCCTTCAATACAATCAGATTAACTAAAAAAATTGTAGTGACTTGTCTAAGAATTAAGGAAATAATTTGAGCTAAGATTTAACCAGTTCATGAAGAATTAACTTCAAAAGTAGGAAATCTGTAAAACCAATCTGTTTCTTGGAATTCATCCTATCGTTGAATGTAGGTCGTCCTCCAAGCGTGAGAATTCATCCCCTTTCCAATACTTTATACGGAGAATTTCGCAATGATTAGGCTTACACCCATGAAAACGATGTAAAGGCCGACAAGACAGAACCCCCAGAACCGTGGAACTCGAAATCTGTGCCAAGTTACGACCAACAAGGATCCCATCAAGCTCAAGAGCAAGAAGACAAACGCGACCACTATACTCAAGTGGAAATGGAGCTCGTAAGCTTCGGGATAAACATTAGCCGTCTGTATCACCAAAGCTGTTCCAAGTCCAAAAAGCATGTTGAACATAGGCCCTGCAAAGCACCCAGCCATGGCCATGGCCGGCTGCCCAGCTTTAGCGACCGCCACATCAGCAACAAGATCCCCGACTGAATTTCCCCAAGCAAGCACTGTCAATCCAAGAAGTGCCGATGACAATTCTAAAAGAACTCCAAGTGCTACAAGGCAATTTAGCAGTTCCCCAGCCGCAGAGGAAATCCAGAATACGCTCATGACAAATGCCACGACCACTACAGGAATTTGCTCAGTTTTAGGGGGCTCTTTTTCGACAATGTAATGTAGAATTGCTAAAGAGCCACTTCCACAGAGTACCACCAACCAAAGAGGAAAATGGCTGTTAGGAAAAAGAAACATAATTGGATGATCTAGAGACACGAGTGATTTGCAGGAGTATAATAGGGCGAGTGGACACAGAGCAATGTTGGCTGATTGATAGAATCTGCTCCATTCGGATGGTGAAATTTGTGGGATAGTGAGTTTTAGAAGTACTGAGACTGGAACTTCCCATGCTTGTGGAATCTGTGGAAAAGAAAGATAGAATCACGTTAAACTACAATATTTGCAAATACATAAAAATATCAGCAGCTGATAAACAGTACTTGAATCTTCTGCGAATGGCATATTTCCAATTTCCGTACCATCAGCCACTCATAAAATGAAAACTAATTTCTGATAAAAATACCATCCCCACTCTCTCTCTTGATTAATCTAAGATCTTTTCGGGGAACAAGATGTTCACTTATTCAATTACAATAAAGGCCTCATATATGTGTGCACTTGTACACAATCTCATTGTCATTAAGTCAACCAATCTTGTCTGGCAGCACTACCCAAAAAAAAATAAAAATAGTAAAGCACCCCAAGAATTACTTTATGAGCACGTAGCTTCAGTTCTATTTCAATCCAAAGATATTCAGCACACAAGGAAATGTATCTTCGTTCATCATAGGCTGACAACCAAGAAAAAGTACCTCTATCACACTGGGGGGAAAAGGTCAATCTGTTAATCAATTTGTAAGACCGGGTAAGGTTATCATTTTCCGCTGGAGACCTCCTTCTATGGAACTAAGTGAAAACTGGATGATTTCAGCATATTGTAACACACTCGCTGATACGGATTTCAAAAACCAAGCACTGTCAATCATCAAGGCAGCAAACCAACTTAAAAACTGGAGCGACTAAAGATTATATCGTAACAAGAAGCAGCAAAACTCCCATTACAAGGCATAGAAAATATTATCCAAACGTGAGAATTAAGGGCTTCTACCACATAGCAGTATCTGGAACATCCTTTATTACCTGCATTCCACCCGTTTGACCCTTAACTTTACTCCTGGGGTAATTAAGAATATCTATACGGTTTCAAATATAATCCCCATCCCCCAAGTCTCTCGTAAGCATTCCACATATGCTGGAATTTTGAAATAATAGAAAGGCGTATATGTAAGAATGTGCATTGATGGTGTAGCAAATAAGGAATGAAGTCAGTAGTATGTTATATATAAGGAGTGAAAGAATCTTCATGCAAAGTTTGATTTGGCTTACAGTAGAGATTTTGATGCTGCTAGTTATGGTGCTTATTGATTAATATACCTTTAAGCTTATCCATAATTGCTCATACAAAGAGAAAATTTATTCGACAATTGATTAGTCCAACAACTAAGGAACTGTCTCTATTTTTATTACAGTTACATCAAGTGCCCCTTAGCTTCAGCACACAAAAAGCATAAATGTAGGACAACAAGCATCAGAAACCCCTAGAAGGCTAACCTATTTATTTCCATATACCCCAGATCAATATGCAAATATTTGTTCAATCCTCGCAGGAATAATGCAAGAAGCCAACATTTTTTTGGAAATCAGTGTTTAATTCGCATGGTCTGATCATAGTCATAACATATGGAAAAAGAAACATAAAAAGAAAATCGTAGCAATACATCAGTCTCAAGTATAATTTGATGATTCGGTCATGTTTAGGAAACAGGCACCAATTGATAGTCAACTTGACAATGCATACTTACCTTTTTTTGGTCCTCAATAAATAAGATGCTGAAGGCTGGTTGGCACTTACACTAGATGAGGGTTGTAAAAATGACTGCATAAGAATTTTTGATAATGATAATCTTTTTGCAATTGGGATAGAGTTTGATTATAATCTTAATTTGATAAAGTTTAAAAGTAATCATAATTCCATTATTTGAATTAATTCTTAACCAATAGACACAATTTTCCATCCCAATTGTATCATGACTCAACCACTATTTTTTTTACTATAAATAGTGTGCAACTGTCCCACAATTCACCATTAAAGAATTTTACACGACAACTTTCATATAAAGCAGCTGTAAATTGTAAGTATATTTTTTTTATCAAAAGCTCGTTTGACAATCAAGGTAAGATACTTTCATGCAAGTTATTCGTTTCCTTATTTTTTTATATTCAGTAATTTATTCATGAATTTTCAGTGGACTTTCGGGTTTTTAATTAAGAGATAAGAAATCTTCCGGGAATTTAAGATGACCTAAGATAAGTGTATCGCTTGGTCACCGATATACTCCATAAGAGAAGAGTGGTATGAATTGTTTATCTTGTTGTAATATAATTGTACATGGAAACTGCACTTATCTTATTGAGTATTTTAAAATACTCACTCTTACAAAATTTTACATGTTAGTTCGGGTCGATTGGAACAGTGACGGAATGGTGATGCGACTGCTAAGAGGAATCGAAGAGATAAAATATTAAGTTTATATTTTTCTACTTTAAATTATTAGCCAGTTTAATTTGTTCAAAGACAGTTATTTAAATTGTAATTATGTTTTCATTATGGATATTCCAGTTATTTTTATTTAAATAATATTATTTTATAGTTCCGCGAAAATTGAATTTTTGGTAATCCTCTAGT
>CAIGRL010108613.1:0-14647 GCA_903798325.1 Fraxinus xanthoxyloides
CCGTTTATCTTGGGCTGTATTTTGAGTGTGTCAACACATACCTATAACCCTAGTTTTTATTAACAATGTATCTCTAATTTTTCCCTATAAATATGGAGCATTTGTTCTTAATAAAACACATAAATCTAATGATTTCTCTATATTTTTTTCTATTTTCTTTCTAATTTATAACAAATAACTAATTTTAATCACACATTTTATGGGATTCACAATTTTTTAATTATAAATTTCATCATTTTTTTTTATCAAAATATACTAAAAATGTTATTTTAATCAGCAAACAAGGGTAAATTTCGACTACATTGCATGCACCATCTCCAACTTATATCTTATTTATGGTATTTGTACTTTTGTCCAACACTGCTGTCCCACCCCAGATCTCTCATCCATCAATTCACTAAATAAACAGTAAAGATTAAGCTGAAGTGAAAACAATTGATATGGACTACTTGCACCTAAACCTTGAAGTTTGGGATGAGAATGCTTAGAAAAAAAGTAGGAGACTCTGTATGCAATGTAAAAAATAATTAATGGTAAGAACGGCAATATTAGGAGATTCAGTTTAAAAGCGCAAAGGGATTTAGGGTTTTTCTCATAATCCAGAGGCACGAGTGCGTTAGAGATAGAGAAATAAGAAAAAGGTGGACCATGGATTCATTCTCCTCGCCGTCTGCTGGATCGTCGTCAAAATTCTCAACTGAGGATTTGATGGGTCAGCTTAAAGTACAGCTTGCCCAGGCTTACGCTGAGGAATTTCTCGAGGTATTGTATATTTTAGTGTGCACATTTACCATTACTAGACCTCTATCTGTGTCGAAGGGTTTTCAAATTGTAGCAGTCCTCTTATTTATATTGTGATTATAACGTCAGATGTCCCTTTTTAACTTCAATTTTTTTCTGTCCTTTTCTTGTAAGTCTCTCTGTTCTTTTGGGCCTTCCGTTTGTTTGTCTTTTGGAAGTAATGTGTCATAGACAAAATATAAAACAATGTTTTAGCATTTGATGCATGTCATGACTAATTTAAACATTTCCTAGGAATACGATCTTGTAGAACCAACTGAGATTAATTTGGGTTTGATTCTGGAAAATGAAGTGAAGGCATTGCATCTGGTCACAGAATGAGGAGATCTTGTGGGTTTTAGGCCTAGACCTGGCAATTTTATCTGTTCACTGGCTAGATGATGGATTGAATGGAGAACAATATGGCTGCTTCGGGTAGGACGTGGGTGTGACAACGCACTATTACCCTTGCAGAAATAAGTCTTGCATATAAAGGTGGAAGAAAAAAGCTTCTGGACTTTGTTGAGAGTAGAGTAGTTAAGTTGGATTAGGCTTGATATTGACCTATCCAGTTATAGAGCTTAACTATAGCTTGAGTTAATCTGAATTTGACTGCAGACTCTATTGAAACTTTATAACATGTTCTAATAATATCTGTCAATCCCAATAGGTTTTAATATTTGAAAACTATTCTTCACGAAAAAACTACACTTGTAACATTCTTTTATCCTTTCGATTGGTAAAAAAAATAAAAATTATATATATGAGGAGAAAAGATCTATTCATTTGCTTAATTACACAAGTATGACTAATGTGAATTGGGTTAGGATTACCCAGGAAGGAATCTATGGATTCTGTGTTTAGGGAAAATGGGTTTAGCTGATACAAAGTATCATCATCATTGTTAACTCGAGATACCAAAACTGGTTAGCAACTAGAAAAACCAAACTAAAGCTAAAAATGAAGCTAATTATCTATTTCATCATTTTCAGGAAGTGTTGCTGCAGTGTGGTGTCTCATTATGTACCAAACTATAACAATCACCACATAAATTAGACCATTCACCTTCTTGTTTCAATAAATTATACAATCTGAGATCTTTAACAAAGTTAAGTAGAACTATATTCACCTGGAGCCAAATTTGTGTACTTGTTTGTGAGCATGTTAACTATGTGCACTTATATCAACCATTTTCCTACAATTTTCCGAAGTGTAGCTACTTCCAGTTCAGATTATCCATCGATTGTATTGATCAGAAAAACTATACAATAGGCCTTTTTTATTTTTAATTTAAATTTATTATGAGCTGCATTCATCTGGCATCGAAAGGGGTGCAGATATATACGCACGCGCGTATGTGTATTTTAGAGTTGATGCAAATGGTTCAGGAATGATTATCTGTAACGGTAGATATTGTCTGCTAAGAACCATTTGTTAGATGATAGGGACATGCAAATTATGTGCTTCCTACATTGGATTAATTATTGATTTTTCTTCAATGGTCATGCAGACCGTGCGAGGAAAGTGCTTTGAGAAGTGCATCACCAAACCTGGCAGTAGCCTTAGTGGGAGTGAGAGCAGTTGTATCTCCAGGTGTGTGGATCGTTATATTGAAGCCACTGGTATCATTGGCAGGGCCCTCTTTAATGCACAGCGCTGAAAGCAGCTAATACCAGATAATTGAAGAACTTTATGGTCTAAGGGATTCCTGGAGAATCAAAAGTATGAGTAGTAGGCTTGGAATCATGATCCTTTTGATAATTTTTTATTGATGATATATTAATAACTATGAACTTCAAAGGTTGGCCACAAACAATTTGCCTCGTAGGTTGGTTAATTTTTGATAGGTTTTATGGAGTTATGGATATTTTTTCATAAATATGTTTTTTGTACCTGTTTGTGAGAATGGTTTCTCGGTTAGATTTGTCAGTGGCTTGATTCCACCCCCCACCCCCCCGGCATCCTAGGGTCTCTACTTGCATTGTAGGATGGGTGTTGTCTTATTCTATTTTCTCCCACCTTCTGATTTGAAAAGGAAAAGATGTACTGTTTTACTTTCATTTAGTTGGCATTTTTTATGAGTCGCAGAACTAGGGCCCCCATTGTTAGTTCCTGCATTTAGTTTCTGTTTTTTCTGCCCTCTCAATTCAGCATAGAGTCCATCCCCATTCTCAAATGCTTGTTATTGAGACTGTTGGCAGCTAATTATCTTACCCAGACAGTTTCAGCATCCAAACATAGTTAATAGCTGATTTTGTTTATAGAGTGAATAATAGAATTGTGTAGATTATAGTGGCTAAATATGAAAATCAATGCCCCTAATCCTTCTTAAGTATGGCTGGCAGTTCTGTGGAGTTTGGATATGGCGTAGCAGCCACTAACTTGGAGCCCCTGTTGGATTGCTCTCTACAGAAGCAGAATCTTTATGATATAGAAGCACATTTTGTCGCCGCAGCATGATTATTTATTAGAGAAATTGAGCGAGAAGAAAAATAGTCACTTCCAACCATAGAAGGAAAGTATATTGCTAAATCGAAAATCAGTTTCTATAAGACAATAATATCTAGAGTATATTCAGAGTTTCCAGACCCTTAAAACGTTTGAGATCCAATCACAGCATGGTTTCACAGGAGGTTCAATCAACAAAGCTTGTGTTGAAGAAGGGACCACCTATCGCCAGTAATTCCTCGGTTCTTCCCATGACGTTAAAAGTATCTATAGAGCTGGATTTGTTAGAAATCATTAGCAAAGCTAGTCGAAGTGCTCAGCTTTTGCCTTCTCAAATAGCATCCCGGCTCCCGACACGATCCACTCCTTCGCCTTCTAGTGTGCCACTCAATCCTCCCTTGCTCTGTTGTCAGCCATCATCACCACCCCGGAAGGAAGCAACCAAATCCAAAGGCTCTACGATTTGGCACCTGTCTCTAAAGTTTTTCTTCGTAAAAACGATGGAGTTTCATTAGCCCCCCTTAATTGTAGCAAACCTAGACAAAGTTATCTTAGATATGTGGTTATTAAGGATGGTATGTTTGGTTTTAATTTGTCACGTGGGTTGTGTGTTAAAGGCTATCTTAAAGTTAAGTTCAATTAAAATTATCTAATAAATAATTCAAGTTATTGGCTTTGGGCATCTAAATAAGTGCGAGTCGAATTATATATGTAGATGTTGGATCCATTAGGATTGTATTTGGCTTATCAAAAATATAAATAGAGTTATAGTCCCCCAATTTATATGTGATTATCATTCTTTGTGTCATCCCATCAATACAAGAAAATATGAGAAAACATATTGAAAAGAAATATTCAAAACCCACAATCAAGAACAAGGATTAAAGAATTCAATCAAGAATCAAATTGAAACACAAGATAATCAAAATTATGGAGCAAGAGGTCAAAATCAAGATAAAAAAAAACTCAAGAATCGAAAGAGTCAATATTCAATATTCGAGATCTTCTATTAAAGAATTATTCCCAATGAATTAAGGTATCTTCCGCACTTTGTAATTCTCTTGGTTATTTGACATGGAGGATCTTGACAATAAAGCAATTTTATTTTAAAATTCTTGAGATTTAAATTTTTAATAAAATTCTATCAAGTGGTATCATAGTCAACTCCATGATAAACCATTGAGAATCAAGAAAGAATTTTATAGTTGAAATTCATACATTAAATTTTAGAATATTTAAATTTGGAATGTGAATTTTAGCCATAAATTTCGAAATTCGGAATTTTTCAAGCAACAATTTTTTGGCTGAACTTCATACTTTGGATTTCTCAATTTTAAGGTGTGCGTTTTAACCGGTGTTCTAAAATGCGCGCCTAGACGGGAAGCGTAATGAAAACGCTTCGCCTTGAGACTAAGCGAAAAGTAAGCGGTCAATGACAATGTTGATTGCTTAATGCTCGTCTAGAGCGTTTTTTGGCGTGCCTAGTTATTAGGGACGTCTAAGCGCGCGTCCATGTCTGGCTCATATTTTAAGGGGGCCCAATTTTTCATTTTTTTTTAATAAAACCCGCAGAAATAAGGGAACCCGAGAAAAATGATTTTGTATTGAATGATACAGAGGATGAATCAGATGAAGAAGATATTGAATTGGAATTCCATAAAGAGTTAGATTAAATAAGATTTAAACTTTAAGTTATTTACGTTATATAATTATGATGTTGAAACTTATCTTTATGTAGGAATTATTAAGTAAAGACAGCATTTTATAATTTTATATATTTGATATGTATTATTTGAATTATTGAATTTTTTTTTACAATGATTAAAAATTAAAATTAAAATAAAAAAATATTTTTTCGCCTCTAAGCTTGTAAAAGTTGAAGCTTAACCTTCACGCCTAACCACCCTTTACGCTTTTTAGAACACTGGAAATAACCTTACCATTCAAAAAACCAAATTTTTATTTTGGGAAGTTTTCGAAATAAGGATATATAGGGGCAGTCGAAGTGCTGCAGCATAGCGCAAAGGCTGCCACCGCTCAGTTCGGCTGCTTCACAACACTGGTTTCCTAGTGTCGCAGCCTAGAAAGCCCACCCAGGTTCTGCAGCGCCCGGATTTTGTTTGTAATTTTTTTTTTTCAAAACAACAAAAAAATAAAGATAAAAGATAATGAATAAGGAGCAATCAATTTCAAATCTTAGTATTTAAAGTTTCTTTCGAAATACTAATTTTCTAAAATAGATTAATTGAAACAACATATTACCAAAGTAATCTCTTTCATCTAAATTAATTTATTTGGAATATTACGAAAGTTGTGTATACGTAATTTATGCGGGTATTGACTGGTCCAAAAGAAGCTCAATATTTAGTCAAATTATTTGCACACTTGTAGTAATAAATATGTAACAGTTATAAAGTATTTTTTTATATGAACATTGAGGGTTGAATGATAGACTTAATGTTTGAAATAGTTTATTGTTAATATTTGATTATTACACCAACAATACCACTTGTGAGTTGATAATTCTGTCCAAAGACTAAATGACAATGTTACATCTGATCTCTTGTGATGCACACACTATTATTTGAATTTATTGATTGGTCAATATAGATTCTCATGTGAACATGTTAATTAGGTTTAAATTCTCTATTCAGGTAATCCATCAACTTCTGCAAAATCTACCAATATAAATTCAATTCATGTACTTGAACCAAATTTTAAGGGCCGAGAAGAAAATATTTGTATCCTTTTTTACAACATGGATCTAGACCTTACGTTAAGGACTGAACAACTCACTACTCTTAGGATAAAGTTTTGCTAATAAAAAGGGCACTTGGATAAATGGGATCGTTCAAACCGCGTAAGTCTTATGATCATGAAACGTGAAATTCTAGAACATTCAAGGGAGCCTAGTCCGATAAGGTAACTACTGCCAAGAATTTTTTTAAAGAAATTGAAAAACACTTTGTAAAAGGCAATATGTCGAAACTAGTATGCTTCTGACAAACTTGGTTTCACTAAAGTGTAAGGGTAAAGAAAACATAAGGGAATAAATACATCATGAATATGTCTCATCTTGCCTCAAAACTAAAGGCATTAAAGTTTGAGTTATCTGATGACTTGCTCGTACATTTGGTTTTGATTTCTCTTCATGCACAATTCTATTAATTTAAGGCCAGTTACAACAATAAAAAAGAAGAGTGGATTCTTGATGAGTTCATTTGGTATTATGTGCAAGAAGAAGAAAGTCAAGTAAAAGGAATTGGAAGTACTCACTTGGCAAGTGCCTCTAAGGACAAGTTAAAGGGCAATGAAGCTGCATTTGGTCCAGTTCAAAAGAAACAATGAAAGCCTAAAAATGATAAATTATCTGATTGTTACTTTTGTGAAATCTAGAACACGTAAAGAGAGATTGTACCATGTTTGGCGTATAAAGAAGAGTACACTTCTCACTTTGGTTTGTTTTGAGATTAATTTAGTTTTAATACCAAGACCATTTGATGGATAAATTCAGGTGGCACTACTCATACAAGTGTGTCTATATTGGGTTGCCTGAATAGTCGAAAATCAATTGATGCTGAAAGATTCATTTATGTAGGACGATGACAAATCGATTAAAATTGAGCTATAGGGATTTTATAAGTTATCATTAAAGACTGATTATTATTTGAATTTGAAAGAGATATTTGTGGTACCATTCTATTTCCACATTGAACAAATTCGATTACTCTTATTCATGTGAAAATAGTCTATTTAGTCTCTTTATTAATTCAAATATTGTGGATACAAGTTCTTTATCTGGTCATGAAAATATGTTTCCTTGATACGGTCGCCTCTTATAAAGAAACATTTCATGTGAATTCACTTGGTATTTAACGTAAATTAACCAATGAGAATCTTGCTTTGTTATCTCATAAATGTTTAGATCGCATCTCTCAAAAAAGAATGAAAAAGCTTATGTGAAGGAATTCTTGATCTCGTTAATTTGCATAATTAAGTATTTATATTAATTACATTAAGAGGAAACAAATAAATATAAGAAAATGTCAATAGAACTTCAGTCTTCTTAGAACTAATTCATAATGATATCATGGAGCATTCCCTTTGACTTTTTGGAATGGTCAACGATCATTTATTACGTTCAATAAGGAATTTTCTCGTTATGACTATCCGTATCTCATTCATGAGAAATCTCAATCATTGGACATGATCAAGGCTTAAAAGGCTAAGATTGAATATCAACTCAACAAAAGAATCAAACAAGTCAATCTGGTTGTGGTGGTAAATACTATGGTAGATATGACGAATCAGAAAAACAATGTTCAGGGCATTTTGCTAATTTTCTATAGTAGTGTGAAATCGTCCCATAGTACACCATGTCAATGTCCCCTAGCACGAAAGATGTTCCTGAGAGATGAACCAGAACACTTAAGGATATGGTAAGGAATATGATTAGTCATTTCACCTTGTTAGAATCTTTTCTAGGAAGAAGTATAAAAAACTGCAGCTTAAATTGTCAATAAAGTTCCAAGTGAAACAACTATTAAGGGGTTACAAATTTTTTAAAGATTCCACTATTAGGTCAATTTTTCGAAATGGGAAATGATCAAATTGACAATGATTAGGACCGGTGACAAATTCTTGCTTCAAATATTGTTCAAGAAGCAATTTCAAATCAAAATAATATTATAAATTCATTATACACAATCAAAAGATTGTTCCAAAAAAAAAAACTCATCGACCTCAAACACAAATGCCATTAAGGAAATATATTACAGAAAGGAGAGAGACAATTTTGAATTACCTTATAGTCTTTCTCCAAAAACATGAAGATGACATTGGATTAATGGAAAAAGATCAAATCAATCAATTTTCATTAAGTCATGCAAATGAATAATTCTTAAGAGTGGATTGATGCTATGAATAAAGAGATAAAGTCCATGAAAGATAATAACTTTTGGGAACTTATATCATTGCTTGAAGGTACGAATCTCATTGATTGTAAATGGATTGTTAAAATTAAGAGGGATTCAAATGGTGATTTGGAGAGATATAAGACTCGTCTTATGGTAAATGACTTTACTCAAAAGAAAGGCAGTGACTTTAAAGAGACTCTCTCTCTCTCTCTCTCTCTCTCTCTCTCTCTCTCTCTCTCCCCTCTATTTCTACGAAAGACTCTTTTAGGACTATTTGACCCTTGTGACAAATTTTAATCTTGAGTTACATCTGATGGTTTACAAATTTGAAAAAATCCGTCTATGAGCTTAAGCAAGCTTCCTTTTAATCGTATCACAAATCTCATCAAATGATAATCTCGTTTGCTTTTGAGATGAATGCAGTTGATCGTTGTGTATAACACAAATTCAGTTAGAGTAAGCATAGTTTTTATATTGGATGTCCATATCATGTTTTCCTGCAATGATATAGGCTTATTGTACGAAACCAAGAGATTTCTATTAAGGGTTTTGAAATGAAAAATTATGGTGACGCCACTTTTCTGTCAGAGATGCAGATACTTCGAGATCATTCTTGGGGTATTTTTGGATTATTACAAAAGAAATATATCGATAAAACTTCTAAAAGATTTGGGATGCATGAATGTAAACCATGCGATACCTCTATTGCTAAAGGAAATAACTTCAGTTTCAATCAATAGTTTAAAGAAAATGAAATCCAAAAAATTATTTGTACTTCAACAGTTGAGAATTTAATGTATACTTAGGTTTGCATACATCCGAATATAGCATTCATTGTTGAAATACTTGGCAGATATTTAAGTAACTCTGGCATGAATATTTGGAAAGCAGCTAATCGGGTTTTTTGGTATTTATAGAAAATTAAGGATTACATGAACATACACAAAATCAGACAAATTGGAGTTAAGTTATTCCGTGACTAGCAGTTTTGTATTCCAACAGGAGCACGATAATGCCAAATTTTATAGACATTAAGTTCCTAATTTTTTAGGAAAGAACTCAGAGTGATCAGATTTCTATAAAGTATATTAGGACAAACTCTATGATTACGGATCCACTTACTAAAGGGCTACTACACATGGTCTTTCATGAGCATACTACTCATATAGGTGTTGAATCTTTTGACGATACGATAGTTAAGTGGGATTTTGTATTGGGTTGTTGTCTAATTCAGACACATTTTATAGATATTCGGGTTATTCTGCAAAAGTAAAGTATTCGGTTCAATTTCACTCTGATTAAAGCTTTGGTTGATCTCGTTGAAGAATAAGTTAGTACAAGTTGGAAATACACATATTTGGATCACATTACATGTAATTTTTATGCTACATATCCACACTTGATCTATATCATTTGATTGTGTTACTATACATTACTGTTGAGGGTTCAGTTATAATAATTATAAAGAAAATCGCTTTGATCCTATATTAACATAATTGATAGACGAGATTGTTCGGAGATACTTTTGATTATGATAGCAAAAGTTTTTGACGCCATAAGGTTAAGAACATTTATAAGGTAACGTATGCAATTCAAGTGGGAGATTATTGAATTTTAATTTGTCATGTGGGTCTACATATGTGATTAAGTGTGTATTACATGTCGTCTTCAAGTTAAGCTGAATTAATAAATAATTAAAGTCGTGGATTTGGGCATCTAAATAAGTGTTGGTCGAATTATATGTGTGAGATCGGATCTATTAGAGTTTATTTGACGATATGTCGAATACATATGAAAATATAAATATGGTTATAGTCTCCAATGCATATGTGATTATCATTATTTGTGTCATCTCATTAACACGAGAACACAAAAGAAAAAATAGTGAAGAGAAATATTCAAAACCCACAATCAAGAACAAGGATTGAAGAATTCAAGAAACCTACCATCTTGGTATCAGAGTGGAAACCTTTTTTATGCAATATAAGGCCAACTTCATTTAGGATTAATAGAAAGCAATCTAGGGCCAATTGATGAGTGTTATCCACTTTGAATTTCAGACTTTTTGTAATGTAAAAGCACTATAATTATCTACAATATTTAAAAAGTGTGAATTGAGGAGAAACTTTTGAAAGACAATAATACTCTCATTAATTATATATAATTCCCAATTCATCCTTCAATTATTATTAGAATTTAAATGGTTTTATAACCTACTATTCAATAATCATTTGAATTGGTTTTGAATGTAGAGGGCTGCTTGTTTATCTCTTTATTTTTTGGTAAATTAGTTAAGTATGTTGCGTAGTTTTAAAAACATTTCGAAATGTTTGAAATTGTGTAGCTTCAAGTGTTTAATATTTTTGTATATCTTCGCATTGTTTGTTTGGCTTAAAAATGATAACAGTAAAACATATCATGTGTTTAGGTATATCAATGTGACTAGTCGGCTTGGACGGCTTGTGGCTCGACCAGGGAAAAGCCCAAGTCCGACCGGCTCGTTTTTCGATGGAACCGAGACTAGACTTGGGCCGAGCCCAAGCCAGCCCATGTGCCCCTCGTGTCACGGGCCATTTTGGCCTGTCAAGCCAGTTTTTAAAAAAAAGTTAAAAAAATAAAAATAAATAAATAATTACAGTTGTCTGCGTTTGCAGGTAGCTATGATAATGGTTTTTTTTTTAAATTGACTCGGATCAATTCGAGCCTAGCTCGGCTTGTAAAAGCTTGAGCTGAAAGCTCGGGTCGAGCCTAAATTTTTTGGTTGGACAAAAGCTTGGGTCGACTCGGGCAAAAAAAAGTCTGAACCATTTTTATTCGAGCTCGAGCTTCGAGTTTGGGCTCGACTTGTTGACATCCCTACATGTGTTTGTATAAGCACTTGAACGTTGCCAAAAATTTTGAACAATAAGAGATCGCTTAGGCTTCATGTATATGGTTTTCTATAATTGATTTAAAAAAAAAATTAAAGGTTTTTTTTTTTTTATCATAATTGCTTGCTTTCTGCAGCTTTGAGATGGAATAAGTTAAAAGGGAATCTCCTTGACACATGAAATCAAAGAATTGAATATTCCATTTTTTATCTGTGGCCCAAACAATATCAAAATAAGTCTTATTTCCAATAAATTCAAAGTTCGCTACATGAACCCTCTTTTGTCATTTGTTTGGTTCAAAGTCTGAACAAAGTTATGTGATGACCACTAACCTATTGCAACCCTCTTCCTGCACCGAGGTTGGGGACTACCTATGGGAAACATTGACGGAGTTCATCTGACCCAAATATTTTCAAATATAATTTGAGCAATCAAACTCTGATTAATACAAGTACATCTAAATATATAAAAAGAATAGAGAAACGTGAGAAAATTCATACAAGCTTAATAAAGCGGATTCATCTGTTAATTTTTTTTGTTATGCCATCATCGACGGCTACTCTTGGACCAAATTTTATTTTTGAAATGTTTTATGAGCTGTGAAGTTTTAGAAAAAACACATACATTTATTTAATTGAAGCACCAATAGCCAACAAAAATACAATATAAATTGTTGATAAAATTTTAAAAGATATCTTGAACAATTCAAAACCATTTGGTGGAAAAGCTTTTGTATTCGGAGGAGATTTCGCAAAGTACTACATATCGTCCCAAGAGCAGCAAGACAACAAATAATTAACCAAAATTCGATTAGATCGTATCCTTGGGAGAAAATGAAAAAGTTGCAACTAAATCAAAACATGCATGCTCAAAATGACAATCGATTTGCACAATATTTGATCCAAATAGGTAATGGATTAGAATCATACATAGATGATTTCATCAACTTACCAAAGGCAACTAACAAAAGTCTTGGTAAAAGTAGAAAATGACAACCGATGATGTCGCACTTATTTGCATAGGTCCAATGCAACTAATAAAAGTCTTGGTAAAAGTAGAAAATAAATATCGTGTACAAAGAAGTATGATTGTAATCAAAACATTACATTTCAGTTTATTCAACATTTTCACATTATATACATAATTTCATAAAAAAATTATTTTATATATATATTTAATAATTTTAATTTTTCCTTTAAAAATATCATTTACCTTAACTACTTTCAAAATATTATGCATATCATTCATCTAATTCATAAGACTAAGACGTGTAATGCACATGTTTACTACTAGTGATAAACAAAAACCCATATATGAAACTACAAAAACAGGCAAATATCTATTGCCGGTTATGGAGCTAAATACCTAGCCAACGATGAAACACTTGTGATCTGCACAGTAAGCAACAAATCCAACAATTCCTAAAGATGCACTTTCCATGGCTGTGGAGCAAAGCACTACACCCCTGCTTAGTTGTACTTGCATTACTTTACATTCCCCTTCCTAAGCCCTCATTCTTTTAGGACCAGTGGTAATGGTACATATACACTCTGCTAACAAATGACACTGGACACCACCTTTGACAAAAGGGGGCAGAAGTTCGTGAATCAACTGGTGGTAAAGAATGAAAGTGATGAATCATGTCATCCAAAGTGAAACTATTAAATCAAAGTAAAGGAGCCTAATTGAAGCCAAACAATAATAGATAAAATCTAGCTTGATATAATTAATAGAAAGAATTCACAAGTTCCAGTGGGTCTAAAACCCAAACAGTTGCAACATCCATAACATAGCTTGATACCTCACTCATCAGATCTATTCTCTTTCTATCTGAATTGTCACGTGACTAATGTTATATTCCCTCCTGATATAGCCGACGACTTTGTCCAGCACCATGTCAGCATCAGCTTCTGGACAAATTTTAACATGGCAAGCTAATAAAACTTTCCCCACTGTAATAGCCCATATATGCAATTCATGGATTGCAACAACCTCCTCCATCTCACAAAGACCCCTTTCAAGCCTTGTTGCATCGATCTCCCTCGGAGTGCTCTCCATAAGAACCTCAAGAATGTTGCGTAGCATCTTAATGGTAGTGCCCAAGACAATTACAGAAAAAATGAGAGTACAAATCAGATCAATGATTTTCCATTGCGGTTTATGCCAGATAATTGCACCGCCAATCATAACCCCTATACTTTGGATGGAATCTCCTAGAACATGAAGGTAAGCCCCCTGAACATTAATATTCCGCTGCTTCTTCTGTTTATGTCCACTTTTTGATTTACTTTCACCTTCTGAGGGACTCTTAATCAAAGGCTCTTTGAGGTGTTCATCGTGGATATGATGATACTCATCGTGCTTGGTTTCTCCCTCGTGATGGTGATGATGGCTGATTATGCTCACTCCATGGGTGTGCATATGGTCATCCTCATGGCCATGATCCTGGTTCTCATGTTCATGATGACCATGATCGTGGCCATGGTCATGAGCATGACCATGTCCGTGATCATGTCCCAGCATAAGAGCCATAATGATATTTACCAGTAACCCAAAAGCAGAAACAACGAACATCAGAAAGCCCTTAACTTCACCTGAACCATTTATGAGCCGAGCAATGGCTTCATACACGAGAATCCCAGTAAGAAGCCATATCAACTGAATCGAAACCAGTGCCCCCAATATCTCTATTCTGAAAAATCCATAGGATTGACGAGGGGTAGCTTCCCATCCTGCCGCCCACAGAGAAAACAAAGATATTGCGAAAGCTGCAACATCAGATAGCAAATGAGCAGCATCCGTCAAAATTGCGAGGCTGTTCGCTTTAATACCGCCAACAACTTCAACACTCATGAATACAATGCACAACACAACTGCAATCAGAAGCTTCCTCATGGAAGCTGAACGCTCTTGTGCATCCCTGGAACTAGTTTTGGCATCAGAAAATCCACACGGTGCCTCTCCGCATACCTTGCTTCCACCGAAAACCCTCTCTGTAGCTGGTGCATCAACGGATGCCTCAATAATAAGCCCATGCTCTGAATTTTGTTGATCCATCTGGATATGTGCAACAAATTATCAGAAATGTTCATGAATTATAAAAGTGTAGGTAAAAATGTTTCCAGAAATTTCTTGATGTTGTACTATTGCTTGCAATCAAGCACATCATTCAGCAATTAGCGTAATCACAAGCACAGCATCCATGTAACATGGTGAGCAATATCTTTTAACTAAGATACATAAAATACTTCAACAAAACAGAGAAAAATCTTATGGAGTAGCAATGAAACAGATAAAAATTAAAATGATATTCTATAGTATTCATCTGGAAAAAGTTATACGTCATCTAGGAACACGGACTAAACCATGTACAACCAAGATAAAAACAGTCTCATATAGATTATCATGAATCACGCAAGACAGCTAACTCTAATTATCAACACAAATTACTGGGGAAATTAATGGGATTGCTTCAATCTTTCAGATGTTCATAGGGTAGTACCCAAAATGATACTTTAGTTATGCATTCGACAACTATAAGAATATGAGCCTTCATTAATGGCTTCTCTAGCATTTTCTGTCTCCAAATCTAAATAGTTTTTCGACCAAAAGGATTCTTGATGGGTCTTGTGA
>CAIGRL010108628.1:0-10960 GCA_903798325.1 Fraxinus xanthoxyloides
TCTTTAATTGAATTGTAATTAAGACACTGTTTGACAAACGGGTTGTAGTCGGCTTTTCAGTTTTCCACAATTTTTCTTAAACATTTTTTTTTTTTTTTGGAATATTGGTAAAATTTTACCCTTAAAAAATGACGTTATACCTTCATCCTTTTCTAAATATACTTCAAACTAGTAAATATAAATTTTAAACTTTTCAGGATTTGATTTAAACCTTATTGAAATCTCAAGTCAGTCACATTTTTATTCAATAAAACTTCTACATAAATAATGCCTAAGAAATCCATGAATAAGTTACTATATATTTATTCTCTCCTTTAAAAGAAGTAACATCATATAATCAAGAATAATGCTATGTGGCAGGAAATTCACACTCTATAATTGTCTAAAATAAAATAAATGCAGATGAATTTTGAAGTCAATAAAACTATTTGTACAAAGTTGAGTTACAAAAGTTGAATTACAAAGTATGTTGTCAAAATTCAGGCCGTTCATTTCAAATCATTTAAAAATTTGTTTTTAAAATGATTGGTGTAAATGTTATTTTATCAACCAACTGTATAATATAACTTTGTACATGTAGCATAATTCGATTGAAGTTGTCAATTGTCGTTTAGACGGGTGTTACAGATAATTTTTGTTAGCAAGCAAGAGAAATGAGCTTCATTTCCATAATCAATTTTTCGTTGCATATTATTATTTAATTAATTGCACAAATTTCTCTCGGGGTGAAACCCTAATTGTTGTACTATTAAAAATATGATATGACCCTAAAAGTTAAGGAATTACGATTTTTCACATAATTTTGGACCTCATTTCAGACTTATATTTCTGTACATCAGAAGTCTTTATTTTGACTTATTTTCCCGATTTTTCCAACCCGCAAACCCCTAGATTCATTTCTTGACTTTCATACACCCTTCACGACCCCCCTATTTATTCTTGCATTAGAAAAAATAATCCCCTCAGTAACACCTTTCCAACTCTCTCCATTAATGGCCTTCTGCAAATTGAACTTGAAGTGAGGAAAACAGGAACCCTAAACACCAAAGAGAAACTGATTAGAAATAATCTACAACACTCTCTCTCTCTGCAGTTCCTTCCCACGTTTGTGTATTAAGAGCTTTCACTGTCTTCTCTGATGAAGATTCTAATATAGGCCCCAGCATCTGGAGAAATTGGCTTGTACTATGATCAGAAAAAACAAGTATTCTAAGTTTTAATACAAAAATTCTGAGGTACGTAGAGGGTATGGGACTCTACTGTTTATTTCACTTTATATTTATTTTGCTTTCCGTTTTAGTTTACAATTTTGCAGGCGATTCTTGTTGTGGTTTTGTCTCTTTTATTCCTTTACTATTACATTTTTTTTTCTTTGTGACTTAAGTAAATTTTTATCATTTGCTGATGGGGATGATTGTATATAATTAATTGACAGCGAATTGAAAAAGTAGTAGGTGAGGAGTCTATAAGAAGAGAAACAAAACGGTCGTGTCAACAAATTGCTTTCACTGTAACGCTTATGGCTTCATCAAATAGACACTGGCCAAGCATGTTCAAATCAAAGCCCTGCAACTCCACTCACCACCAATGGCAGCATGACATGAACTCTTCTCTCATGTCCACTCACGGAACTCCTTACACTTTAGGTATAATTTTTATGTACTTTGCGTATTTCTATTTTCGTTTTGCCATTAACCTTCGCCTCATTGAGAATAAGGCTTAATCCGAAACATCAGAAATTACATTTTATTAGCTGTTGCTTTTAAGAACTGATGTTATGATTCAACAGTTTCAGGAGGTGAAGAGAGGACTCCTGATCCAAAGCCCAGATGGAACCCGAAACCGGAGCAAATCCGCATACTGGAAGCCATATTCAACTCAGGAATGGTGAATCCTCCAAGGGATGAGATAAGGAAAATAAGAGCTCAATTACAAGAATATGGCCAAGTTGGAGATGCAAATGTTTTCTATTGGTTCCAGAACAGAAAATCAAGAAGCAAACACAAGCAGCGCCACCTCCAAAACTCAAAGAACCGGCAGAAAAACCCTGCAAATGCTCCATCTAATTGTTCATCATCGTCTTCGGATAAGTCTTCTCTAAATTCAACAGAAAAGCCCTTCTTAGCTGTTTCAAGTTCAACCAATGTTATGGATGTATCTAACTCTCCAACAGCTTCTGTGAACCAGACATTCTTCCAAANACAAGAATATGGCCAAGTTGGAGATGCAAATGTTTTCTATTGGTTCCAGAACAGAAAATCAAGAAGCAAACACAAGCAGCGCCACCTCCAAAACTCAAAGAACCGGCAGAAAAACCCTGCAAATGCTCCATCTAATTGTTCATCATCGTCTTCGGATAAGTCTTCTCTAAATTCAACAGAAAAGCCCTTCTTAGCTGTTTCAAGTTCAACCAATGTTATGGATGTATCTAACTCTCCAACAGCTTCTGTGAACCAGACATTCTTCCAAAATCAAACTGATTTCTTCACCGAACCCTTCTTTTTCCCGGTTCAACAACCCCCCGGAGGATCAAATGCTGTTTTTACACAAGGGTTTTCATTTCCAGATGCTTCAGGCGTTCCTGATCTTATTGATCATACCGTTGGAAATTGCTCTAGTCTCTTACTCAGCGATTTGATGCTGATGAACCATGCACCTTCCAAGAAGCCAGATGATGAGAAAATCAAGATGCAGGAACAGCTAAGTTATAGCGTACCTACAGATCCAACTACTAATACCATTTTTCCTCCTAGTTTTTCTGTTCCATCCTCGCCTCATCACAGTCAAGGTACTTAGGGCTACATATTAAAAAAAAAAAAGTTATTTTTTGGCCATTTATCTGTTGTAAATAAACACAGCTTACAAGCCACTTTAAGCATGGCCAAACAAGCTGATTACATGTTATATGGCCATGAAAAAACTTAGAATTTATGTTTTACTCGTTGTTACGTAATTTCATCCTGTGGGAATAGCTTCTTCACTGCCATTTCATGGAAGTTACTGATGTTTACTGTATAGTCCAATACTTTTTTCTCCATACGTTATGTATGGATATATGTCATATTTAGGAAAGGACAGGGATGGATATGTCTGTGATCCGCAATTCATGTAATCTGTCTCTTAGAACCTGTGCATGAATTGACTACTGCTTTGGTTCTTTTTGTATGCATATTAACATGTAATAAGAGAAGAGACGTGCAGTGCTTGTAGCTTCGTTTAAAAATATCAATCTTATTAAAAAAGTGTAGTTCAAATTTTTATAAATTTATTTATATTTTCATTTTTATTGACTTGACAAAGGGGATGATGATGTGATGTTCGCTGGTGCAGGTATAGGTATAGGCGAATCAGTAGTTCGAGGTCCCACAAAATCAACGGTGTATATCAATGATGTGTGCTTTGAGGTATCATCGATGGTACCTTTCAATGTCAGAGATGCATTTGGTGATGATGCAGTGCTTGTACACTCATCTGGTCAGCCTGTTCTCACCAATGAATGGGGTGCGACTCTCCAGCCACTCCACCATGGCGCTTTTTACTACCTAATGCGCACGTTTACTCCTTCACCAGTTGACAGAACCATCGATTTGGTACTTGATTTGATGTTTCCTTCAGTAAAACTGTCCACATTTTTTTGCCTGATGATTTTCATTTTTGGATCTTTATTCTTGTTTAGTGGTTTTAATTTAGTTGCCATTTATTGACAAATAATAATGGTTTCTGGACATGCAGATTTAGAAGGATTAAGGAATTTCACAAGAATTGATGAAGTTGACAAGGAAGGGCTGCTGCTATCCATTTTTTCCTTTTTTCTTTTTTAAGTTGCATGAATCCCTATTTTCCCTTTTAGGCCTTAGTTTCTACTTCTTGTGATCAGCCTGCTGTTCTATTTGATCTATATAACTCTGGTTCGTGTCGTATTATGTAGAATATAGATGGAATGCGTTTTTAAAAATTGTTTGTTGCAAATGCTAATCTCATTTAGACACAAAAAAAAAGTTAATTAAACGAGGACTAGGATATAAGCGGTTTAAACTATGGTAAAATAGACTGTAATATACTTCAAAAAATTAGAAGTCTTGACAAAATAAACAAATATCTAATAAGCACTTTTATATTCGTGCTCAATTTCGAGACTCACCACCTATCTATCGACCACTCTAAAAAAATCCTTGTTTCCTTGTGAATAATTTGATGATTAGATAATAATTACATCGATGTTAAATGAAAAGTAAAATTGCTTTTGAAAGGCAGGTTGAAAACTAGGATTATTGTTTTTTTTTTAAAAAAAAGATCCAAATTTTATTTTTAATTTTACTTTTTAACCACACAAAAATTCACTATTACAAAATTCATTTTTAACAAAAAAATAAAAATAAAAATGGAGTTCAAACATAGTTTTAGGATACAACAGTTCAACCGAAACTTCATGCAGCTCAATCCATTTTGTATATATAAATGCACTTTCTTCTAATTTGAATGTGTCGACGACTTGAACACCTTTTCACGATAATAAGAAATAGTTAGCATTGAAAGTCCTTTTCAATGAGATTAAAATTGTAATCATACTATATACAAAAGAGTTGGTCAGAAGTAACTGAACGAGCCATTGTGTCTGATTGGTCTTTTCAGAGGGCTGGCTGACCACAAAGAAACAAATTTTCTTCAATTTCTCTCCCAAATTCCAAGTTAGTTTGAAGACGTTAACTTCACATCGACACAAGTGAAATTTCATGCTTCGAAATCCATACTTACAAAATGGATTAAATTCTTGATGAGTAGTCCAAGTGAGACACTGATTGAGCGGTGGAAAAGGATTCCTTGCAAAATGGTGCGAACAGTACTGTTTCACATATGGAATATGTATGTCTTGTGGGGGGTTTGATTGATTTTGAGTGATGTTGAAATATCATTGCTGTAAAATTCTATCCCCAGTTCCTCACACCAATACTTAATACTACTGTGTCTGTGTGTGTACATGAACTGTCACATTGATAATCATGAATCATCACCTAAAGGCTTTGAACTCAAACTGCTCTCTCGCCAAGTTATGGGTGTTCAGTTTCAAATAATATTCATATTTAAGGTCAGACAACTGATTGATTTTTCTGACATTTGAACCAAACAGTGAACCTATTAATGTCATTTTCAGTTTTTCAATGTTGCCTTTTTTTTTACTTTTTGGAATAGCGCGTTGAAATCTTTAATTGGACAGAACGTGACTATAATTTATCTTATGAGCTTTTAATTTATTTTAATCTGGTCTGGCATAACCTAAAAGTTTTAAGTTGGACATAACGTGAAATGTAAAAGTTGTCCCAAAAATGTTGGTATTTTAGTAGTTTACAGGAATAATTAGAAATTGCGATTGTCGGATGGTAAGAAGCTTTTCCGTTTCTCCATTTTCAACCTTCATTTTACAAAATTTCGCAAAGAAAGACATATAGTGAATATCACAAAATTTGTGAATAGTAATGAAGAATAGTAACAATTTTGTGATAAAATTTAATATTTAAAATTGATTAAAATTCACTACCAAATTCATATTTTCTCAAAAAATGAAACTCTTTCTACCTCCGACGTCCTATTTTGCCCATACATTCCAAATTTGATCACATCAATTAGATCAATGACATCACTCTTATCCCACACAAACCTTGAATTCAGATATTTTACCTCTTAGATTCTCTGTTATTGGATGGACCCTATGACCTAAATATTGGGCCATTTCATTCATACTGTTTTTTTCTTTTACTGTACGCTTACCACAGTTAGATTTTGTCCGACTACTATCCAAGGAAAAAATATCTATTAATACATATAAATTATAAAAGATTTTTGCTCTGTAAGGCCATCTTGTACAGAAAAATAGGGTACTGATAAATCTGAAAATTAAAGACTGTATCCCAAAGACACTAACGTCCAACAGCTAAACGGGTAAAGGCGGTCGTAAGAATTGCCAATGGAGGACAATAATAGTGCTGGACTGAACCCAACTGAATAAAAATGTTTCATAGACAAAAATAACTTCTTTAACATGATTTCTTGGAGCCAAAATCATTTGCGAGCTTCCAACTTCTTCTGCTCTTTGGCTGCAGGGAGAAAATGTGGAGTGAGGTCAAGGTGAAAATGAAGGAAATAAAAAATTGACCAACGGTCGGTGTGACTAATGCAGATAGCTACCTGCTTTCTCCTCTTCTCGTTTTTTAGCAGCTTCTGCCCTTTGTTGCCTTATAAGAGCCAAACGATCTGCAAGATTAAGAAAACTGTCATTAAATATCATGTTTCTTTAAGCAAGAAAAATAAGGCACATATCTTGAATCGTGTGAATTGGACTCGGTTAACAATAATCCCACACGTACATGATGAAATGTCACAAACAAATTGGCAGTGTAAATCTGAAGGATATCATTTGACGTGGGAGCAAGAGAGAAATATGCAATTACAACATTATAGGAAGTTATACACTCTAGAAGCTGGTCATTGTATTATGAACAGCTCAAAAAATAAAATGATGGAAGAACTCGGAGCTGGTAGGTTGCACATTCAGTCGATCCCATATACTATGTGAATCTGTCTATAGCTCAAGGTCACTGTTACCCTAGATGCATCAAAATAAGTCTAAAAGCTACCTGGATAGAATACACCTGAAATCACTAATGCACATTTATAGCTCAATAAAAGTTGCATTGTATCCTAATGGAAAACACTGGGCCTTTAATAGAAAATGTCATGGAGAGGTTTTAAATATTCAAACAGACACCAACTAGTTGAGCAACCAAGAGGAAATCAAGAAAGATACGAATAACTGACAGCACATTCGGATTCAATGATCTAAATCTTTATCCAATCTGATCTAGTGTGGTGTTTGCATAAATTTTTGTTTTAGAATTATCTTAGGAGTAGGGGTTTGGGAACGTCTGTGATTAGTCAAAGGATGAGAGCCCCTTCGGGATTCCTGAGGGGATACACTCCCTTTCAAAGACCATAATCCCTTATCCTTTGGACTGCATGCCAGCTATGAATCATTTTCCCTTCGCCTAAGCGCACCTCAGCAAGAAACAAACAGTAGATTCAAAAACCCTACCTAAATCTTTCCTTGCTTGTTCCGTCTTCCCTTGTTCCTGCAGTTTCATGTACCTTTCATGAGCTCTCTGTTTTTCAATCTCCTCTCTGTTAACAAGAGAACAAAACAACAGTAAGAATATAAACAAATCAGTAATAAAAGAAAACCACCACTAAATTATCAACGCTCAGAGAGGCCAAAACATTGAGATTTCAGAGTAAAATACAGCACCTCATCACTGCATTACATTTAAACTTGCATCTCTAACTCAATACGTATTTATGGTTTTTTTTTTATTTTTTAAAATAGGGTTTCCAAGAAACATTCTGCATTCATTTTCACTTAATAATGGTCCTCAAGCACATCTAGTTGCAGAATATACTAGTCATAGTCGTCAACTGGGAACTAAAAATACTTCGGCAAGACTTCTAAAAAGAAAAACCCAGAATGACCAATAACAATAATCAGAAATAAAGGTCTCCACACAACCGACCCTAACATTAAACCACTCCGACATTCTCTTTCCCTTTTAGGAGCTGGTAGCAGCCATAGAAATATTTGCATTCCCCAGAGTTTACTCTCGATGATGAAAATCAAATGCTACAACTGAGACACGTGATTGAAGGCAGGTAGGGGGACAATCATTCAATAAGAGAATTGAAGCTTAGAGGTTTTCTTATCCTAATCTGCCTATAATAAGTTATATATGCAAACTAAACAAGAGAAAAGACGATGAAGTCAAAGTGAATATTTGTTGATCATTTCTATTCAAAGGTAATGCCCAATTGCAAAAACACAACCACAAACCTTTCACGTCTTGAAAGCTCGGTTGTTTTCTCTATCTGCAAAACAAAAGCAACATTTAGTAAGCTGTTCATCTCCTCGAACACTAGTGGAAGCATATCACCTATGATACATTGATTACTACTATTTGAGAAGATAACTTATTTGCGTAGCTTACATCAACATCTCTAGCTTTCAGGTTCTTTGGCTTGCCCAAATTCGGATTCTCAACTTGAATGATACCTTGGGTTCCTTTCTTCTTCTGTCAACAGCATAGACCAAATAAAGAGTAAGTATTTATTTATCTAGCCATTTCCTTAAAAATACAAGATGTCACATCTAAACAGAAAAGAAATGAAAATTGCTTTATAGACAGCAGTTAGCCAGTTTACAGACTTCAGATTCTTCCCCAGATTCCTCTCCAGACTCTTCTTCAGATATCTCATCTTCTTCCACCTCAGCTTCTTCCTGATAATATAAGAAACTATTTAGCAGACTGTTTGAAATTCATAACCGTAATTGGATTCGTTAGGATACAATTAAGATGATTATGATCTATCAGTTCAAAAATGCAAATATCTGCAATGAGAATAAAGCCATAAAATGTCAAAGAAGAAAAATATAAATAGATTAAACCATATACCAATGAATACTAGGCCCCATACCAGCTGCCAACATACAACTCACTCGCTGTCACTAACATTCACCCATAACTACTGTAATCATTTGTTTCTCTTTCACTTCACCTTTTCTTTTAGTTTACCTGTGACTTCTTTGGAAATGCATCTATTATATCAATATCCGAAATAATTTCTAAACCACAGCATTTTTACAATCTTCAAAATTCTTAAACTATAACAAAACTTGAAGCTGCATAAGAACAACACTTTCGATACTTTCAAATCACTAACTGTGGAGACTATACATTTGCAGTCGGTAACAAACATGACACTTTTCAAGGGAATTGAAACATAAAAAAAAAAAAGAGAATCGTTACCTTCTAACACAGTATATCTAAAACAGTGTCAGTGAAAATCTAAAGCATGCTAAATTACCTGTTTGAATGTGCGAGGACGAGAAGCAGAAGTACCAGCCACTGGATAATTGAACCAAAAAAGAGAAAAGGTTGAGTTGGAGAGTGCAGACAAAAAGAAATTTTGCCTCCAATCTAGACTGCAAAATCATCCCTACCCCCCCAGCCGTCTTTCTTTCTTCCTGACAATGACAAAGAAGGAAAAGAAAATAGATGGATGGGGGTGGGTGGGGGCACAGAGAGGGAAAAGACTTCAAATGAAGACTATCCGGGGGTGAAAGGTTCAATAAATGCCAGTCAGATCAAAAGTTCCTTTTTCATAAAATAATTTATTGAAGTTTCACCTTAAACAGCAAACAAACAGCCAGGATTACATGCATGCATGAATCTCGATTTTTATTAACAAATAATTGCGACCAGCTCTGACATTTTTTTCACAAAAACTAATAATTACCTATTCAAAACTATCAGGAGGTGAAAAAGGATTCAATATTCAGTTAGATGCTCATTCTCTGTCTGCTTTTATGAAACTGATAGCATGGGACTATAAATAGACAACCTAATGAACAAACCAAGCAGAGCTAGAAAATACCCATTTTACTTAAAAAAAATTAATAATATCAGAAACGAGAAAGAGCGATCCTCGTCACAAAGTGATGAAGAAATTGTATGAATTAAAAACTTCATACAATTCACAAATTGTATGAATTAAAAAACAATGCAAGCTATACAAGATATACAGACGAAATGGAACTCAGTCTTCTAGAAAAGCATATTTTGAATATCAACTGGACATTTATTTTAGCACTGAACAAGCAATGGGAAAACTGTTGCTCCAAGAAAGACTACGTAACGGACAGTATTGGTTTAATGTGTAAAAGACACACACAGCAAGTCCCAACTAGTCGAGTGATACTCCACTCATGTGTTATCTAATTCGGTCGGCTTCTTTGTTTCTATTGAATCAAGAGAGGCAGCTACCCCCAACCCACTTCTGTGCCAATTTAGCCAAATCGAACTAGGTCTAGCAATAGCTCTATTGGAGGTGGTAATACTGTCTTTTGATATGAAGCTTGGCAGTTCAGCTACTTCAGTTTTAATGATTTTCTAGAAGACTAAGTTCCATTTCCTATCAATGAATATATTTGCTTCTGGTCACAGCAAAATACTAATGGTTCAATATATTACTCAAGTTTTTAGATGCACTCTCCAGGTACATATGGATTTACTTAATTTTTTCTTCAATTTCTGACTCAATTAGAACTACTTCTCAATGGGAAGAATAAGGCTCGAATAACATAGAGTTCCAACCTTGAACCCGCGAAAACCAACATGTCAATCACTAAATTATTAAATTAAAATTCAACGTTTTCAGAAACACAATAACCCTATCCACCGCTCCACCTTCCCGGAAAACACAGATCTCAATTGAATCAGATTTCTATTCAAATATCAATTTCCACAGATAGAGAAGATGAAAGAGATAACATACTCATCTGTTCTGGAGTGGAGAACTGGCGACGGCCAGTGGGTTTCCCCTTGAACTTTCCTCTTCCCATTCTCGTAACCTCAATACTCAATTTTAAGAAAGAAGCAAATGGTACGCATATTATTGGCTCATTTCGTGAATCTCTGTTTAAACCCTAGCTGGAGACTATTACAAGGTGTTTGACTCTTCTACTGTTATATTCACTCCGAGTTTCTCCAGTTCCACAAATCATATTACGATTTATCTTAACATGCGTTTTAATTTCAAAAGTTAACGGACAAAAAATTCAACGGCACACCGTAGCGATCAGTAACAATTTACTACCCTAACAGAATTAACCCTTGCTTCATATAGATTCTTTAGAAAAATAAAAAATTAAGCCCCTAATTGGTAGAAATTATAATCAAAGTATTTATCGAAGTCAAAGTCAAACAATTAATTTTTATAATATGCTTCATAGGTTCCACAACTTTCAACCACACATTTTATCAATTTTTATTAAAATCTAATAAAATTTTGATTTTAATCTCTACGAAATAGTGGCTAAATTTAATTTTCACATTTGATATGCGTACCATTTGCTTCTTTC
>CAIGRL010108675.1:0-12916 GCA_903798325.1 Fraxinus xanthoxyloides
TTATTTTTTTTTAATTTTTTATTTCTTTTTTTTTTTTTCAAAAAAATTTGAATCTTATAATTTAAAAAAATTCTTAATATAGTTTCTTTTTCGTCAATTTTTTTCATTTTCATTTTTTGCTTGTTTTAATTTTAGTTTTTCATTTTGGCATGTGTATTTTTTTTTTAGGTAATTTCAATGCTATAATTTTTTTTCTTTTTTTCCTTTATTTAATTTCTTTTATGTGTAATATTATTTTTTTGGAGATTGTATGGTCAAAAAGAAAAGAGAGAAAAATATGTTATAAATTTTATGGGGGCCAATCGGGTTTCATTTTCGTTTTTTGCTTTTTCTTGTTTTGAAGTTTTTTTTTTCTATTTCAATTTATTATATACAAAATTTCATTTTTGGTTTTTCTTTTTAATGTGTGATGAGGTGAATTTATTTCTTGCGTACAATAGAATTAATCAAATTTGTTAAATTTTAAGATATTATATTTTATTCATAATATTTTGTATATAGTTTTAACGTTTATTATTTTTGCAAGATGAAGTACCATTTGGACAACAATTTGAGAGCTCATTTGAGGAAAGTTACGTCGTATTGTATCTTTTCCAGCCATGCTACAGTATGGGAGAGGCACGATGAGGAGCATGTAGCCATACTCCATCGATCATTCCTATGGTCCTTCTATTCGTTGAATGACATGCAATTTTCAGGTCAAATCATTGATTCTTTATTACTTTGGCTGTTAAAGCCAGTCGATGGCAATGAGCAACATTTTGCCATGGAGGATGGGAACGTATCAAGATTCTCGATCCTTGAATTTGTCCTCATTACGGGCATGATGTGTAATTGTAAAGAAGAAACGATGGCTCGTATTACGATAAATAAAAGGTTGCTGAATTTATATTTTGGAGATAAAGAGCTTGTTACACCCGTACAGTTAGAGGACGCATTCAGGAAATGCGATCACACGTTAGACAAGTTGAAGTTGGGAATGGTGTTCAAATTGGAGAGTGTATTGAGGTGTTAAGACCGTAAGACATCGATTGACCTTTTTTCGTTGGATGTTGTTGATGATATTGATCCTTTCAACAGCTTTCAATGGAGTCTGAGATGTTATACTAATACGTTATACATCTTCAAGAGGGTATATTGGACTACTAAGTTGGAAAAGCCGAGCGCAAATATGATACATATGGTTTTCCGTTGGCTTTGTTGGTAAATGTTTAACCTAATGAATGTTAAACCTTTTATTAAATGTATAAGAATAACAATTTTAATTGTTGCAGGTATGGACGTATGAGGCTATCCCCGCTTTGGGTAGCTAGTGGGCGATCAGAAAGGAGACAGGTTATCCATAAATGCTTCACTGGTGACGACATGAGAAGCCATTGGCCAAAGATTTGACATCTATCCTCGACGATCCTTAGGTAAGTATTATATATTTTCAATTTATATTGTATGTATATTTACTGGCTCGATACATGACCATTAACACGTTGAAATGTCGATATGTTAGCTCGAAGTCCACACTAAGTTAATTGCTTTGATGGATGAGGAGGATCATATGTACATTCATGGATTATCTATTCCACCCACTGAAGACAATCTATTGTTTGGTCCGTTCCAGATAGAGATAAGGTATGTTTATTTAATATCGTTAGTTGATCTGATTTATAATATACGTGCATGGATTATTAATTGTTAATCTTCTTATTTGTATAGGAGTGCCATTCAGTGGTACGACTATCTTCTCTACCTCGGATATCTCCTTCACTTCCACCAATCAAATCACCTCTACCTAATAGATCTCCACCACCGCTGTTATTACCTTTCCTGAGGAGATCTCCTTCTCCAGTATCTAGTCACCTTCCATGTGGATTGCATGCACGTATTCATACCTATTATTCCGATGATTTCTTTACATGTCTGATTAGTATTATCAAAGAGAAGATGGGAACAATGCGACGGGATTTTAGACATAATTTTATGACAGAGTCAGGAGTCCTACGAGAGGAGATAGGAGTGTTGCGATGGGACGTAAGAGACCTTCATACTAAGGTTGCAGCACTTTGAGGCGATGTAGCTGGCTTTCAAGGTTATGACCGTAGGTATAACGGAGGAAATGTCGAAAGGAGTGTCGAAGGTATTGATAAGGGGATTGGTAGTCCTCGGGATGGAGGTATGACCATGTCCATCACATTGGGTATGACAATCTTTCGTAGACAAGGGATGTTGTCTTCAATACATTTTTTTATCTCTGTCGTCAGTGATGAAGGAGAGGGAGGTCTCAGTACTAAAGAGGGTGGCAGCGGAAAAGAAAGTCCCACTGTTGAAGTGAGGGGCAGAGGAAGGAAAGGTCCTAATGCCCAAGGTGGTGAAGGAAGAGGTAGAGGTCCCAGCGCGGGAATGGGGGCAGAGAATGACAGATGATGTCACGGGTGAGGATGACATGCAAATTGTGCAAGAGAGGGCAATGGAGGTGACAAAGGGTAAAAAACATGTTGTTGAGGTACCAGAGCAGATGGTCAGCAAGAAGACGAGATTGCCATCACAATACATTATTTCTCTATACATGGCTGAGGTAAAAAAGAGAATGTTCATGATCTGTACGTTGCCCAACCTCTTTTGTGAAGTCGACCCAGCGAAGAAGCATTCGATGGCTGGTTCAACAAGATTGGATGCAGGTAAGTATTTATGAAATTTTTTTAACGTAAGCTAACTCATCCATGTATTTTCTAACATTTTTTCTTTTATTCTTTCAGAGTGGTATATATGATAGGGGAGACTCCAATATCGGAGGCAAAGAAATGGTTCGATGAAGTACTGAAGAGTGGAGTGTAGCTCGGCTACGACATAAGTTCCTCTTCTGTTATTATTCGTGTTGTTCACATAATTGTTATTCAAATATTTATTTGTTGTTCCTACTATATCATGTCGATATGGCTATGGAACTATTGCATCATCGGGCTTGGAGACACCCAAAATCATTTGATGTTCTGAGTTATCATGAGCTACGAGTTTTTTAGTGCCATTCAAATTGAACATAACATCATCTTTAGCGTATCGAACTGGTACACATTGCCCCATTATATGAAAGAGTACATGATAAGGCTTGATCTAAGATGAGGAAAGTCATGGACGGGTTGTACACATTTGTATGTCCCAGTGATCGTGAACTCGCATTACTTTACAATTGAGATCGTATTAGTTGAGTCAACTATGTACGTGTACGAATCCGATCATAGTTGTACTTCAGAGGGCCAGCTCGAGCGTATACTGTTGCCGATGGCGACCATCGTTCCCATAATAGATATAGGAACAAACTTGTAGTGCATTATAGACTAGCCATCATGAGGAAGATGACAATTGCAAAACAAACAAAATTGTATGCTTATTTTTATTTATTTATTTATTTGTTAAGTTATGTTACATGTAAAGTAAATTAGACTGACATTATTATTTACGTACAGTAGCGATTGTGGAGTTTTCACAATAAAGTACGTTAAATTTTTGAGCATCGAACATGATGTAGAATTGATAAACCAAACACATATTGATAATTGGAGGATCAGGCTAGCGTCCGACTTGTATACATATAATTGTGATCCGTAGTATATTGTATTAATTTTGTATTCTTTTTTTTTAATGTAATTGTGCATGTATTTAGTTGTAATAATTGGTTGAAAAATAAATTAAATTATAAATGTTTGTCAAAATTTATATCTAAAAAAATCGTCTAAATCTATAAAAATAAAAAAATTCATTGAAATTTATAAATGTTTAGTCTTTATTTGGGAGAAGGTCCAAACAAGGTCAATGTTTATCAAAATTTATAATTTAATATAAATATTTTTATGTCATTCATTTTCTAAAATTCACAACTTTTACACACTCTTCATTCGTTCGCATTATTGCTTATAATCAATTATAATTTCTGACAAAAACACACTAAATGTTAGAAAAGATCACGGGACTTGATATCATAACCTTAATTATTGGGTTATTGATCATGATTTTTCCTTCTAAGTTTAACGCAATTTTTTAAGTAGCTGGAAAAATACTTAAAAAAATATTTAATGGTGACTATTTTTTAATGTAAAACAAACATTAAAATATGGGGACCTAATTGAAAATTTTAATAGTTGATGAAACATAAAGCACGATGATCGAAATATGGAGAAAATCAATAACATACTACGAATAGAGATTGCATGTGATTTAAATAGATGTTACACATCCGTCAGATTATTACGTAGTGTGATTTGACTTGTACAAAATTGGGGAGTCTGTCATGTTGTGCCGCACCTTCCGCACTACGCAGTCATGGAAACTCTCTGATAAATAGTATTCTAGACGTACGTCTACGTCCTGAAGTACGTGATCAAACTTTGGGTGACAACAAATTATTAAGTGAGGGAATGTGATCGAGAACTTCCCACTCGGCTTCATTTGGTAGAGGAAATATAGTTTCAACATAAACTCTCCAATAATCAGTCATGTAATAATGAGTGCATAATCTATGTGGCGGGAATCCTCTATACATAGTCACTGTGACTGCATGCACACATGGAAAACTCTCCAACTGAAATTGTCTACACATACATATAGTATTATTCAAGTTCATGATGTATCCGATATTATAGCTACATCATAGAAAAGCAAAATTGATCCAGTGGTTCCACATTTAGCTTTGTCACCACCTCCAAAGTTTTGAAGAATTTATCTTCCTGAACCAGTGTTAGCACACTTGTACAATTATGTAATTCCTCACATTAGNTAGAGGAAATATAGTTTCAACATAAACTCTCCAATAATCAGTCATGTAATAATGAGTGCATAATCTATGTGGCGGGAATCCTCTATACATAGTCACTGTGACTGCATGCACACATGGAAAACTCTCCAACTGAAATTGTCTACACATACATATAGTATTATTCAAGTTCATGATGTATCCGATATTATAGCTACATCATAGAAAAGCAAAATTGATCCAGTGGTTCCACATTTAGCTTTGTCACCACCTCCAAAGTTTTGAAGAATTTATCTTCCTGAACCAGTGTTAGCACACTTGTACAATTATGTAATTCCTCACATTAGTCATAAAATCATTGCTGCATCTTGTCACGAATGTCTTCAATCATCGCGAAAATTGGTAACTCTCGATCATTCTTGAATAATGCATTGAGCGACACTTTGTTCAACATCATCATGTTGTATCGACGTCCTGAAAAATGTGACTGTGTCCAATTTTCGACCCCATCTTTGTCCGTGTGATTTTTTTTTTCTATTTTGACCATTAACTTATCAAACACTTCGAAACTATAAGCCTTGCAGCTCTCCTAAACAATGCAACGATGTCACTGCCCCGATACTTAGTCTTCAAATTACCATATATATTGTACAACAATAATCACGATGTGTCTCGGGAAAAAATTCGGCTATACCATTTATTATTGACTGCCCTCGATTGGTTACAAATGAAAGATTCTCGACATCCCCAATTACGTCTCTCAACTTCATGAAGAACCAATGCATCACTAGATCATTCTCACCATCGACTATGCCAAATGCAATAGGGTAATTTTAGATGTCGACATCTTGACATGTAGCAATTATCAACTTCCTTTCGTATCTAGTTTTCAGGGTTGTACCATCGACTGGAATTAAGCGTCACATCGCATTTTGAAATCATCGGATGCATTGTACAAAAGCCATAAATAAATGCTTGAAGCACTTCTCATCATTGGTCTCAATAAAAATGCCGATTCAAAATTAGTTATCCCTATGTTATGGTAATACTTGGCCAATTTAGCATAAGTCTCCTCGGTCGAACCTATTAAATCCTCCAGTGCACATTCTTTAGCCTTTCTAGCTCATGACCAGCCCATACTCTCAACGGATGTCTTTGATGATATTTGTAGGTCTGTAAATCATCCGTGTATCCTGAAACTTGTGCATTATTTGATGAATACCCACTTTACAAGTATGTTCCCGTGCATACTTGCTAACTACAAAGAACTCATTTGTGTCCATCTTCGTCACTCTCAAATGCCAACTGTAATTGTTGTTCGCACAAATAATTGTGTATGTAGACTTGTTTGATTTCTTTACTTTAAACTCAAAGTTATGTTTCATTGCAATTCGATGCACAACTTCCTGCAAATCTATGTTCATGTCAAATAGTTGATCGACATGTCATCATCGGGAACCACGCGCGAACAATTAGAAGACCATGTACTCGGCCCAGCTTGTGAACTCCCACAATACTCATGTCTCCGACCGGATAAATTAATCAAATCCTGATTTGTAAATCGCCTTTCATCATCGTCGTCTAGGACTTCCTTGTGAATTATGCGCGTAACAGTCTAATCATGTTGAGTAGCAACTGTCGCAAGAATATCCACATCATCCTCATGAGATACATCCACTATATCCCAAGAAATATTTACATTACGATCCCCTCCATCGGAATCTTCGTATTCACCCTTGGGGACATTCTTCCTCAATAAAGTTAGCAACTATGAGTCGACTAGCAACCTTGATTCAATTTAATTACAAACTTCATTTGCACTTCGAAAGTAACTTTCGGAGGTTGAATCGGAATGGTTGAATGTTTGTGAAATAAAAATCACAATTCCATATCGTATTGAGAGGAATCGACGTTAACCATGCTTTGTATATCATGATACATTTTCGTAAACGATGTACTCGATGTTATCAAAAATCTCAATTCACCAAATTAACAAATCGGGGTACATGCTGATGCCATAACTGCATTATAAATCAAAATATTATAAAACAAATTACATTAAACATAAGAAATTAACCAATAAGGGTTGGGAAAAAATGATTTGCCGTCGGTTATTTTTTCCCCTTTTTTTATAAACTTATCTATATGTGCTACAACATTTGTCAAAATAAAATTTAACGATTTAAAAAATATATTAGTTTAACGAAAACGAAATTAAATGTACGTAAATATACTTACCAATTTGAAGTGTTGGATCTAAACAAAATATTTTTGTTGAACATTCGATAAGTTTATGAAATTTTAATGTTGAAGAAGATAAAAATGAAAGAGTTTTTATCTGTGTTGGAGTAAACAGATAAAAAAATGGCTTAGTTTTGAAATTTTAAGTGAGATTTTTGGTTTTTTTCTTTGTAATTTAAAAGGTATTATTTAGGGGTGTCCAAAAGTCTCGATCCGAACCGAACGGTTCTTCATAGGTTTAATAGCCAAATGGGTACCCGAATCGATAACCGATGGGTTTGGGTCGGGTCTCGGGTTTAACCCAAGAATCGAAGAACCGAAACTAAATAATTTTTTTTTATTGAATTAATTAAATTATTTTATTTTTCTAAATAAATTAACAAATTAATTAAATAAATCAGGTCATTTCATAATTTTAATTTTAAAGTTCAAATCATTTTAAAACCTATTAGAGTTTTTTACCATGACAAGTCAAGCAGTTGCTGATTTTAAAGCCAAAATCATTTTAAAGCTCATTATTGTTAATTGTGATTTTTCAATTATACTTGTAGAGATTTTTAATATGGGAAGTCAATCAGTTGATGATTAAATTAATAATTGGTAAGTATTACAAATACTTAAAAATAATTTATTTTTATAAATTTTAATTTATATTTCACTTTCTTTATGTAGGTAGGCTGCTGGAAGCAAATGAATTATTGATATGGATCACCGACATTTTAATATTAATATTTACTTTTTGATATTTGTATGCATTAAATTAATGTTATTCGACAGCCAGTTATTTATATATTTTTGAATTATGCTACATTAATTTGTAAAAGTTACGAATGAAATGTCATTAGTTATATTTATGTAGAGTTGCTGTAAATATTAAAAAAATTAATTATGATACGGAACCGAATGGAACCGAACTCGAACGGTTCCATAATTATATTTGGACCCGACGGCTCCATTTATTAAATACCCGAAAATTTTGGAACCGAAAAGAATCGAATGGAACCGAACCGGCCAACGGACAGCCCTAGTATTATTGGCTTTTTAAACAAACTCATATTTTTGTAATTATATAAAACATTTAAGGATATTGTTGTCTTTTACTGATTAAATAGGCAAAACAGCGAACATTTTCGTCTGAGGTAAAAAAGTGGTTTTTGACAAAGCCATTGCAAGAGGCGTCAAGACTTCAAAACACTCAATACCAAAGCCAAGTGTTGTATCAGATTCCAATCTTCGCATTCCATCTTTCGCCAGCCCACTCAACCGATGGCGGAGGAAGTAAAACCGCTGCGAAAAATGGCTGAGGCCTTTAAAGAACTGGCAAACGCGGTAAATTCCCAAAGCCCAGATGGAGAAGAACAACCCCGGATCGAATTGGGTCCATTCTCTTTGGCCTGTTCTCACGTATCCCCTCTGTTTCGCTGCCTTGGCATAGCCTTCAAGTTCGCCGAACTCGATTATGTCGCTAAAGTAATAAAAAAAAAAAAATTTGTAGTTATTTCTTTTGTTTGTGGATTTTGTTTATTATTAATTCGAGTTCATTTGATGATGATGATGATAAAAATTAGAACTTGGGTAATGTATTTAATTGGTATTTATTCTTAATTCGTTTTCTTAACAAAATATTCATGCTTTTATTAATGATTAGTCGAAATATTGTTCATTAATTTTGGGGTCAAGATTTATTAGTGATAATTGTACTTTCCTCTATATGATTATTTATGTCCGTGTGAGTGTGATGTCGAAAATTCGTATATTTCCTTACATGTATCTGTTTTTGTATATTTACTTGTGGAAATGGAAATGATACTATTGATATTTGCTCATAATGAGTGATTAAATTATTCTGTTTTTGTATTTTGGTGTTTGTTGATGCGCCTTCAAAAAATTTGTTTGTGTTATTGTAAGTGTATTACTTTGCACAAAGAAAAAAGAGATGTGAATTCATATTCCTAAGTTTGTCTTTACCAACTTGGCTTCCTAATCGCGGATGCTATGGCAATGGTCCTTCCCATCCATTAAGACGTAGAGAAGTGTATTAGATAGGCAACATAATACACTATACATGCAAACGTTTAGCAATTTTTTGGGAGCCGATAATGAATAGTATCGTGGACAATATTTTGACTTCCTTTTCTTTATTAGTACTAGTCTTGCATAGTACACCTTACCGACAAGCTATAAATATGTATATATCTTTAATTTCCATGTTGTTTGAGTGTTGCTGAAATTCTTGTTGATAACAGGTGGATGATCTTGCTGAGGCATCTAAATCAATATCAATGCTAGAAGTGATGATGGATAAGGATATTGAATCCAATTGTGTACGGGCAGCTGGGAGCCATACAAGGAATCTTCTGAGAGTGAAGCGTGGGCTTGACATGGTCAGGGTTTTGTTTGAACAAATTGTTGCTTCAGAGTATGTTTACTGGACACTTTAAACTTGATAAGCGTGTCTTTAGTTTTTCTATTGTTAATATTTGTTCCACTAATGCTTTTATTATATTATATGTACATGAACTGGATCAGTCATGCGGGAAATTGTTAAGAAGGATTCTCACAGTTTTAAAATTGATCTGTTTGGTGGAATGGTTAATTTTGCCCTTCAAAAAAAGAGTAGAATCATCTTTGAAGCATCTTTTTAGTATTAGGTTTAACTATTGATGGGAGTTCACACAGAAACTCTAAAATAGTTTAGTGGTTCCATATCTCATATGAGAGTTTGGAAATTAAAATTGTGTGGAGTTCGGAACTAAGAAGACTGTTGGTACATTAAATTTGTGGCAATGTGTAGGATAAGAACATTATTTCAGAACCAAATTAAAACCTGAGTAGTCTTGAGAATTCTAGTGTCAAAACACTATTGAAGGGTGTTTACACTGAAACTTTAAAATAGTTTAAGTAGAAGCTTGAGTTTTCCAGGTCTGCACATGCAAGTTTGGGGCTTAAAATGGTGTGGAGATCTGAACCATGAAGGCAGTATGTTAATTTGGAGAGGGTCTATAAGCTAAGGACATTTCTCGAGAACCAAATTAAGATCTGAGGAGTCCTGAGAAGTCTACAGTTATAGCAAGGGAAGTGTCCGCATTGCCACATGGAAATTACAGGGATCACAGGTCCATTAAGTAAAATATAGCAAGATAAGTGAAATACAGGTAGAACCATCTGATTGCAACATGAGGATCTCGTAATGACAGTGTTTATAGCATGGTTGAGCAACAGTAAAAATTAAACTGTGTTTTTTGACAGAAAATTTTAAAGTCTTCTCAGATTTTCCTCAAATTCTTATTTATGAGTTATACTTGAAAGCAATTTTCCAGTGACAATTGAAATTAGTTGATGGTTCTCTTCTTTCTAGTGGGCTGTCATTAGATGTCTTATCAGTTCATTTTGAAGATTTCAGAAAGTTGAGAACTGAAAAAACTTTTTATTAATTGTTCTCCTTTTCTATTATTTATTTATTTTGGTGGATGGATTTGGAGGTGGGGTTGAAGTTTCATAGTTCATACGATAGCAAATGTTGTTTACGTATGCTATTAATCCCTTTTAAGCATATACTTTAATCGGCATAACTCAATAAGTGGAAATGCTCGACTTGAAACGTTGTTTTCGGTAGGGGAAATTCATTAAAGGATTCAGCATCAAAAGCTTATACACAAGTATTGGCTCCATACCATGGCTGGGCTATCAGGAAAGCAGTAGGTGCAGGAATGTATACCCTTCCAACGAAGGCACAGCTACTGAAGAAACTCAATGAAGATGGTAAGTTTACGTTTTCTGTCTTTTGCTTATATAGCTTAATGCCTCGACAAACAGCATAAATTGCATATCTGTGCATTCGTCCTTGAAGGCTTGTTTATCCCTTTTAAGGTGTTATCGGGTTTCATATTGTTTTTTGGGTTAGATTTTGTGTGCATATTATGGGGCTTATTGAATGGGATAAAAGTGCATATTCAGAGTTAATTCTTCTTTCTAATACTCTTATTGAAATCTGTATTTTCATCGATTTCAGAAGCCTCGGCAAGAATTCAAATGCAAAACTACATTGCCTCATCGACCACTGTCATTATATATATTGATCAACTCTTCAACACAAGAAAACTTGGCATTAATTGGTGAAACCTTGGAGCTGCTCGATCCCGATCCAAGTATTATGTATCATCTCAAAATTTACTATTGTTGACTTATTATTTATTATAATGCTTCAAATGATATGTGCTATTTCTTTGTTCTATAGTTTTATCACAAAATAGTCATTACAAGGAATAAGTGATATGTTTTATTTGACTGCTAATTGAACATAAAAATATTATTTTATTAAAATTATTTAAAATCCCAGAATTGACCCACCCCCCGACCTCTTACTTCACCGGCTCACACTACTCTAATTCCCGTTCCCCCATGTGTCTCTTCCCCTCTCTTAACTTCAACCCAAAAATGCTCACCATTAATGGAAGTAGTGATACTCTGTTGTATCAAACGGGAAAAACATCGGCAATGTATGCATACCAATTGCGCACGAAGTTACTACCTCGTCCGTCTCTCTTTAAACATTGAAGGTACTTCCAAGTATATAAATTTAGTGAGGTAGATTAGAGGTGGGGTGATTTTTGACATTTTTCAAGAATAACGATGCACGTAGTTATTATCGCAGCCGGCTGAGGTTGTTGCATCAAACCTAATTAAACTGAAATTGTCCTTTTTCGTTGCTCAGAATTGGGGGGGGAGGGGGGGACGGACAATCTTGAACCGAGTCGCAAGCGGCTAGCATAAATTGGCTCGTAATGTGCACGTTGCATGCTAGATTGATGGCACCCTACATCAAGATTGTCTCGGTTCAAGTTACCGTTTGGCTTCCTGAATTTAGATTTCAAACTCTGGAGTAAAAATAAATAAATAATGATGTTGAATTCAAGTCTATAAATATGGGCAGTAGTAAACCAACTTCATCGAACTTTCAAAAAAATATTACAAGTGCAAATTTTCAATTATTATACAGTTCCTTTGTTTTTAATTATTTGTATTAGTTGGAGTTTTTATTCCTTAACATTCTACAAAATTCGTAATGGATTACAGTGGTTTCATAGACGCTGATAAGGATGTTAACCAATAATTTCTCAAGCATACAAATTTCCAAATTTGAAAAATACAGGTACTACAACATCGTCAAGCATTGAGCTTGATGACGATTTGAAAAAGCATGGTTTTGATTACTTTTGAGATCATGAAATGTTAGACGATTTTCTTTGATGTGACCAATGTGTGCACGGGGCATCCATTTTCTCACTTCTCTTAGGGTTTGTTTGATTGCTAATATGAAAATGGGTGAAAAAAAAATTATTTTACTGGGAATTGTAATTAATTGTGTCTGATTAGTATAATTTTCCAGCTAGATAATATTGAAAGTTTAGTGTTCATTTGACTTTGTTTTTTATGGAAATTGTTTATTAAAATGATAATTTTTTTTCTATCATTAGGTTTATAATTTGTTCCAATTGCCCAAAAAAAAAAAATTACCATACCGAATACCCAATTCGTTTGGCTTTGTTTTGCATGGAAATTGTCAGTAAAAGTGAAAAAAATTTACTGTTGTGTCTAGAATTTGTTCCAATTGTCAAAAAAAAAAAAACTGGAAAATAAATTTCCACCAAATCCAAAAAAAAATGGGCATGTTGAGGAGAGGGAGAAAAACATTTTTTGGGTAAATTTTGTTTATCAAACACTACAAAAGTTAAAAAATGAAAAAGTTAGTGTATCAAACGGGACCTTATTGTTCTAACTCATTTTCCTAACATTAAAAATATATATATATAAATCTAATAGCAAACATAGAATATTTATTTTGGGAGACATAATTGCTACCATAGGTTGAAATTCCAGAAACATTGAAAAGATTTGCCCATGTTTTCTAGGTACGATTATGAACACTCATTT
>CAIGRL010108697.1:0-10713 GCA_903798325.1 Fraxinus xanthoxyloides
TTTTGTATTCAATTTTTATTATACAGAATTAATGAAACTCTAGCCTCTTTTTTTCTTTATTTTCTTTGAATTGTTTAACACATGGGTAAGGAAGAGTTATAGGAAACTGGCCACATATTTGTGCAGATAATGTGCAACAAAATATGTCTGTCAGTCGGAAGGGGGTACGAATTACAATCAGACCACTTCCCAAAAGGGCTATTAAAAAGTGTCGAACGTACAAAAGAGTTCGCTTGGAAGGTCTCAACTAACAAATATGGGAATAATGGGTGGACAACCCAAGGAATGTGGATAATATTAGATGTAACATCAGGACTGGTCTTAAGTATCTTACTCCTAAGAAAGACCTAAAAGCTTGACCCACTAATATCAAGAATATTAGCATCGAACTCTTAGACAAGGAGACTAGTCAGGGCAGACTTAACAAGTAAAAGCTCCCATCCACGCGAAGTGAAGATGAGAGCGAGATCGGCGAAATGATTAGAAAGGATTACCCCACGCTCTACCTATTCAGGGCATAAGGAAAACTAAGTCTCAAAGACATCCTGAGCATTATAAGAGATGAATCTACACTTATTATAAGAAGTTGAAGCACTAGATGTCTTTATGGTAGTCCTCGCTATCTTAGGCGGCATCTGTGATAAGTTTGCAATACAAAACACATCAATAGATGCAACTAAAGATATTATATACCTCGATGAAAAACTAACTAATGATATGATATGGAAGAATGCATGTGAAACGAGGAAAATAGGCCATATGAACGTTAAGCGGTACAAAAGTAGCCTACATACGCCAAAATCTAGATAAACGTATCATGAGCACACAAACTAATGTAAAACTGCCTACTACTCGTAAAACAATGCAAAACTGTCCAATTTACACAAAATGATGCAAAATTGTCCAATCCGTGCAAAATGATACAAAACTAAGTTAGATAACTAGTGAACATAGGCAACTAGCTAAGTTACATGAGACATGGACGAAGGTCATGCGATGTACGGACGAAGGTGTCATGGTGCCTTGACGTAGGGGTGACGTGGAGCCTTGACGTTGTATGAATGGAGGGCCACCATATGTGATATTATGTCAAAACTAAATTCTAAGCAAGCTTCGCCAAAAGTGAGATTTAAGAACCAAAAATGTGTTCAAGTGTGTGAATGTGCAATATTCATGAAATATGATACCAAATTGACGAAGAACATCAATGTGTCATTTTCATACGTGGTGTGTAGTGACAACTTTTTAATGCAAAACAAGCTTCCAACCAAGAAAAATGCACCACATTCAACACACCATCAATCCAACATCTAATCATATCCCATCCTCTATCAAAAGTGAATGCAAATCAAGAAAAATCCCAAAAAAAAAGAAGTTAAGAACCTTAGTCGCAAGTTTTAAGCATCAAATTCGAAGAAATTTTGAGATAAATGATGCAATTATGCATGGGAACACATTAAAATCTTCTAAACATGAAGTGTACATATATGAATGGAAGCAAGAATCACGAAGCAATCAAAATCCCAAAAAAATCCGAAAAACAAAAGTTAGGAATCTCCATTTTACCTGAGAAATTCCTGGAAACTAGGTGATTATTTGACTATATGCAACTAAAATGTTAATGCAAAGGTGTCCAATGAGTGAATGAAAGCAAGTTTTGGAGATGGATTCGAAGAATGTGTAAGAGAAAATCACGGAGAGAAGAGGAAATGATAGGTTTTAATTCAAAAAAATAGGTCTCTTGCTCGAGCGAGTATCTAGAATTAGGCGAGCGAAAAGGCCTATGTTTTGGCGCTCGAGCGACGGCTCAGCATTAAGCGGGCAAAAACTTATTTACACAAATAACACCTTATTTTTTAAAATTGTGAAATATATCATTTTTTAAAACATGGCATGCGCTCCAACATATATGTTAACTAAAAAATGCAATTGACCACAAGTAAGATATAATCAATGAATAGAAAATGCTTTCCACATACTTTTTTTTTTAATACCCAGGTGTCCACCTTTGGCGACTAATTCTGGAGTCTACGCCTTGGCCCCTCAAGACGCAGACTGGTAAACTCCGGGATGTGCCCTAAACTGGTCAGTGTCCATTTGCCTACTGATCTGCAAAAGTGCCGAGCTAGTCAACATATATTGCACGTTGCATTCCAAGAGAACTCCTACTTTCCAAGATAAATCCCGCCTTCCAGGAGAAAGTCTGCCTTCCAAGAGCCTCAAGAATCGAACTCACGACCTCTGAACTGCCAGCAACTAAGAACTCCTTTCTTTACCAATTGGGATGTGCCCCAGGGGCATGTTTTCCACATACTTAGATCAAGATTAAATGGAGTAAAAGATATAAATGTTTCATATGTGAAATGTGTCGCTAGTTCCCTATGAATAAGATTCCAAATCTCAAATTTGTGAGAAATGACATGTTAAACATCATTGCAAAGTGATTATTTTCCTTTATTAATGAAAGTCGAACCCACTAGGACCTTTTTAACAACACAACCCTTATTTTCATATGGATTTTACATTTCTCCCACTGAATTTAAGCATATATAATAATAATAATAATAATAATAATAATAATAATAATAATAATAATAATAATACAGACTCGTTTCCATTAAGCTACTAATATGACTCATTTACAAGCTTTGGGACGTTAACTACAAGTTAGCTGACCATATGACATCAAGTTCTGAGAAACCTTGCAAGTTTGATTGCTCGAGTGAAATAGCTTTCGAAAAAGAGTATAAGATAAATCAGTTTTTTCTCTTTTTTTTAAAGAGAATATGCTAAGTCAATTCATGTTCAAGATCACCTCACCAACAAATAATTGTCATCCCAAATTTCACACATGCAGTTAAGACTCTCTCACAAGATTCTACTGTGTGATGTGTAGATGGTACATGAAGAAATCTATACTTATTATAGCATATTAAACCAAACAATAGCAATGGAAACTACATTACAATTCATCAGATGTATCCATACTCGGCCACAAAAGCATATTCAAGTAAACCATATAATGTCCAGTAGCTTTAAATTTTTTTCCCTTTTTTATAAATTAATGAATCAGATCAAATAGAATGAATATACAGAAAATGAGATGCACGCGAGAATGAATGAATTCTATGAATTCTACATGCATGTACCTAAGTACCTAATCAAAGAGGTACATAGATACCAATAGATTTCCTAAGAGACTCAAACCTAAGATTATCCAAGGGTAAATAGGTCAGCTAATTGATTTCTATAGAGATGTGTTCAAGAGTTACAACACGGGTCTCTACAAGCTCTCGAATAAAGTGATGTCTTATATCGATATGTTTAGCCTGAGAATGTTGAACTAGATTTTTGGAATTATTAATGACACTTATGGTATCACAAAACACAGTCATACTATAATGTTTAAATCCATAATCACTTAACATCTGATTCATCCAAAGCAGTTGAGTGCAACAATTTCCTACAACTATATATTCAGCCTCTACCATGGATAATGAGATAGAATCTTTGTCTTACTCATTAAAGCTACAAGATTAGTACCAGCATTAGAAAGCCTCCTGAAGTGCTTTTCTATCATCGACATTCTCATCCAAATCGGCATCTAAATAACTCGCAAGATCAAAATTAGAATCTCTAGAGTACAAGATTCTATAATCTATAGTGTCATTAACATATCAAATGACATGCCTTACGGCACTCAGATGAGATTCCTTGGGACTAGCCTGAAATCTTGCACAAACTCCAATACTAAATGCTATTTCATGTTTACTTGCATTAAGATAAAGTAAACCATCAATCATACTTCTATATAGTGCCTGATAGACACTCTTACCCGTAGGATCATGACCTAACTCAACACTCATGCTTATAGGAGTTATGGTGTGTTGCTTGATATCTAGCCCAAATCTCTTGACAAGTCTTTGTATACTTTTATCAATATATGAATGCCCCATCATCAGTTTGCTTTATTCAGAAACTAAGAAAGTAACTTGATTTTTCCATCATACTTCTCTCAAATTCTTGCTTTATGCATTCAACGAGTTCATGTGTAAGAGAGTCACTAGGAGAACCGAAAATGATGTCATTAACATAAATCTGTGTTATGGTGATGGTTTCTTTAATGTGTCTTATGAATAAGTTATATCTTCACCACATCTTTAAAAACCATGTTCAATGAGGTATGTAGTTAGTCTACCATACTACGCTCTTGGAGCTTTTTTTAAAACCATATAAAACTTTATTCAATTATAAACATAATGTGAAAGTTTAGGATCGATAAATCCTTTAAGTTGTTCAACATAAGCCTCTTCTTGAAGTATTTCATTCAAGAAGGCACTCTTGTTATCCATTTATATAATTTGAACCCTAAGGTACAAGCAACAGCAAGAAGAATTTTAATTGATTCAAAGCGAGCTAAAGGAGCAAAGGTCTCATCAATGTCAACCCCTTCAACCTGGGTATATTCTTGGGCAACTAATATAGTCTTATTCCTAGTTATGATACCTTGATCATCAGTCTTATTCTTAAGTATCCAATTAGTACCAATAAAATTGCAATTATCAGGCTTAGGTACCAGACGCCGTTACTTCTTTCAAATTGTTTTAGCTCTTCATGCATTGCAATTACCCAACATTCATCAATAATGGCTTCTTTTACCTTTTAAGCTCAATCTGGGATACATAACTAGCAAATTTCAAGTTATTTAAAACCTTCAAGTGTAGTCTCATCCCTTCTTTTAAATCCCCAATTATGTTGACTTTAAGATGATTAGATTTAACTCTAGATGAAGGTTCCTTGGGACGTTTGAATTTATCTCTAGGTGAATGTTCCACAGGAAGTATTGAAGTTCCTAGTGCTAGGTGATGATTCCTTCTTTGGAGTGTCCAAACCTTTAGGTGAGTGTGGAGGTTTAGGAATTGATTTTTCTTTAAGCTCAATCACCTTGATAGGATCTACACTAGTGTGATCTAACATCGCAATCTCCTCACTAAAAGCATCATCAATCACAGCATTTATGGACTCCATCACCACTCGTGTATGAAAGTTGTATACTCGATAGACTTTATTGTTTCTAAAGTATTCTAGAAAAGTTCATTCATTACTCTTAGAGTCAAACTTCTCTAAGTTCTCTCTATCTGTTAGAATATAGCACTTGATACCAAACACTCGAAAATATTTGACATTAGGCCTTTTACCCTCCAAATCTCATAAGGTGTCTGTTTGGTCTTAGGTATAAGATAAACCCTATTCACTACATGAAAAATATTGTTAATAGCTTCACCCAAAAAATGCATTGCTAAACTCTTGCTATGAAGCATGGTACTAGCAATTTCTTGAAGCACACGATTTTTCCTTTCAACTACTCCATTTTGTTGTTAAGTGATCGGTGAAGAGAACTCTTGCTCGATTCCCCCCTCCAAGCATAAATTTTCAAGGTTAGAGTTTTCAAACTCTTTCCCATGATCAATCCGAATTTTAGTTATGGTGGAATCTTTCTCAGTCCTAAGTCTCTTACACAAGACTTGACTAGATTGAACACCTTAGATTTTCTCTCAACGATTCAATCCATGTGAATGTAGAGAATTCATCAACCATAGCTAAAATATAATGCTTACCTCAAAGATTTTCAGTCCTAGATAGGTTAAGTTCATATGGAGTAATTTTACAGGTCTGTTTGTCAAGATGCTCGTGGTTTTCTTATGATTTACTCTAAGTTGTTTACCTTGTTGACAAGGTCCACAAATAGTGTTTTCAGTTTTTTTCAAGTTTAGGTAAACCATTTACAAGTTCTTTCTTAGCCAAGTTAGATAAACTTTTATAGTTCATGTGACCAAGCCTTTTGTGCTAAAGTTTAGTCATATCAATCTTAGCACTACTACACACATATCTGGAATTTATAAGAACTACATAACAATTGTCAAAAGTTCTTACTCCTTCGATGACAATGTTACTGCTTGAATCATAAACCGTATACCTTTTCTGGAAAAAACAAACCTCAAAATTACCATAACATATTTGACTAATGCTTAATAAGTTAGATTATAAACTCTTCACATAAAGAACATTTGAGATATGAGGTAATCCAAATTTATAGACGGTACCTTTACCAAGGTAGGTGTAGTAGCACCGTCTCCAAAAATAACCATACTGCCATTACAATCATTAAGGGTCCGTTTGACTGTAAGAGTTGAATTTGGGTTGAAAAAAAATGAATTTGATAGAATTGAATTACCTAGAATTGTTTATCTAGGAATTATCAATTAATTGTGTTTGATTGGTATAATTTTTCACATGGAATATGTTAAAATTTTGGATTTTTTGGTGTTCGTTTGACTTTTTTTTTTCATCGAAATTGTCCATTAAAAGGAAAAAAAATCACAATTGTTCATGGAATTTGTTTACATTGCCAAAAAAATAAAAATAAAAAAAGAAGAAGTTGGAAAGCCATTTCCCACTAAATTGGTTTTCCTGAATTGCCAAAAAAAACCTACCGTCTGAGCACCAAGCAAGAAAATCAAATACCAAGAAAATATTGTGCATAAAACAAGGCATTTGTGGAAGATGGAATTCATTTTTCATTTTCCATGGAAAATGTTGATGAATCAAACAGCCCTAAGAGTTGAAATAAGGCTTTATTTCTACATATATGTCTAGAACACGCACTACAAGATACCATATAGAGTCATTTTTAGCTTTAAGAGCAACATAATAGTTCAATTTTTTTCATACCTAGGGTGGCTCACTTTTCTTAATTGAAACCTTTTTAAAAGTAGAGGTAATCCTAGCCAATTGAGTCATCATCTCAATTATGCGGATAACCTAATTGATAATGAAGTTAACCTTACTAGAGATATCCTGACTCCGACTTCTATTTGTTAGTTTATGACACCTAAGTCTTGTGTGTCCTAGTACACCACAATTGTGATACGTATAAATAAATTTAGGTTCAAAATTATGTGGGGTCATATGTTGTCTAATAGGCTTCTATCCTAAGTTACCCTTGCCCTTGGATTCTGGATTAGTTCCATTCATCCTCTCTACTAGAAGACTTACTCTGGTCACTTGAATTGGATTCATCATCATTGGTGATACTGTTATTGCCTTACCTTTTCCTTTATTTAGGTTCTTTCTATAGCTAGGGCATTCATTCCTATAGTGTCCAAAACCTTGACACAGTCATGGCATCTAACAACTGAGATTTCTTATAAGAACACCTAATATTATTCTTATCAAGCTTGTCTTTTTCTGAATTTACTTGGAGCACATTTCTTTCTATCTTGAGGTTTTCTCTTATTCATAAGAACTTTTTGGAATTCCTTAACAAAATAAGCTATATCCTCATCCCTTCAATAGAGTCATATTGTTCTTCCTTAACAGTGTTCAATGATATAGACTTATTCTTCTTAGGTTGAGATATGGTAAGTTTGTAGGTTTGCATGGATCCTACAAGTTCATCTATCTTAACCGTATCTAAGTCCTTACTCTCTTCAATCACAGTAATTTTAGGTCTAAACCTCTTAGGTAAGGATCTAAAGACTTTTTTCGAACAATTTTGTACTTAAATTTTTTTCACCTAAATTGAAGCTAGAGTTCACTTCGTCATTTAACTTCGCATAGAAATCATCGAATGACTTATCATTCTTCATTCTAATTTGTTCAAACCTCGTGGTCAACATTTGTAGTTTGAAGTTCTTTACAATTTTGGTTCCCTCGTGTGTGGTTTTTAAGATATCTCAAACCTCATTTGCAGTCTCACACATTGATATTCTCCTAAATTGTTCGGCGAAAAAAGCCATATAAATAAGGCATGAAGCCCTTTACCATTCAAGTTACAGTCAGCTAGTTCATCCTTAGTCCAAAGGGATATGTCCGTAGGGATAGCTACACCTGAGACAATAGTAAAGGTGGCAATCCAACCATTTTGTAAACTAACCCAAATTTACTCGTCTAGAGACTTAAGAAAGGATCTCATTCTTATCTTCCCATATGCATAATTTCTTCCATCAAAAAATGGGAGTACGAAAAGATACTGACTCATTTAGATTAAGTTAGGATCATGAATCGAATTAATGCTCTAATACCACTTGAAAGTTACAATTTTGACCCAACTAACATCTAGAGGAGGGTGAATAGGTATTTGTATGTAGAATTTAAATTTGTTAATTAATAACAACATCAAGTTACAGTTATTAATTTTATCTAGATGAATTCTCATGCAATACTATCCTTAGTTGAATTATCATAGTTGATATATTACAACAAAATAAGCAACACCACGAAATTGTTGACGAAGAAATGAAGAAAATCCCTCACAACATAAAAACTCAGAGTCCAAGCCAGTAGAGTCCATTATAAACGATGAAGACTTATAGACTGTTTAAACTTATTAAACCTTACTTTTTGGCCTCCTGATTGTAATCACCACGACCCTCCTGGACTGCGTGCTAGCATACCAGCCCCCGACCTTGAAGAATTGTTTATCTCTTGTGGATCTCTACCACTCATGTTAGTCTTCAATTGTTTCAAACTTACTGTAATCAAGCTCAAGATTTCTGCTTCATGTACCTCCAAATATGGGTTTCACCTATAACGACAATATTTACACTAAATTAAGAAGAAATCTACTTATTTTGCAAATACATATTTCAATTTTATAAGCAAGGTTTATACTTATCAATCAAGGTAAAATAAGATCATTCCAAGATGTGGCATCTGGACAAAATTTTAATTGCAGTCACGAACTATAGGAGTAATTTACAGTTGTATTGCAATTTCTTATGTTCAATAAAGAGAATACTATATTTTTATTCTTGTGAAGGAAGAATTCTTAGGTAAATTTATAATAGAATATCCTCCAAAAACTGGTGAATTGGAGAGAATTTATCATCTCCACAAAATATATATTTTGCGTTTCATCTAGCATCTCTCTCTATAGTTGCACTTGTAGATTTTGTCATTCAAAATATACAGAATCATATGATTCCACACTTTCTTTACCATTTCAATATATATCCTTGTACACCTATTTACTCTCTTATTCTTTTTTTTTTTCATGAAAAGGAGTAGCGACCTTCCCCTCGGTTCGCCACCCGGTTAAACTCCGAATGCGGTCACAACTTATACACACTTCGGTCGGACATTCAGGAAGTGGTTATCCTTCTTGTGGAACTTTCTTTACGGCATGTGGATAGGACCCCCGAACGAGTGATAAAGTGCACCATAACTTTGCCACCGTAGAATATATGTCTTCCAACATAAATATTACCTCCCAACTGCCGTGGGGATTCAAATCTCCGATACTCCATAGAGAACTCTTCTGATTTACTATTGCACCATGCCCATGGGGCCTTATTTACTCTCTTATTCTAGTTGGAGGTTAGAGATAACCTTAAACTAAAGAGGAGAAATGGGTAACCTTGCAATAATCTCTTGTATTCTATTTCTTGCAATCTTTTGTGCTTCCACCAATGCTCTTGATAAAGCCGTTCTTAATTGCTTGCACACGGAGCCTAGAGGCAATGCCAAAATCTTGGAGGATATTTATGCCACGAATTCGCCATGATATTCATCTCTTGTGGAATTATCTCAAAAGAATCCCCGATGCAAAATTCTACTTTGCAGTTGGCTCTTTTCATCATTATACTCCCGAAGAAGAAAAAGAAATCAAGAGTGTAATAGTGTGCGGCAAAGCAGTTGGCTTGCAAATTCTAGTGAAGAGTGGCGGCCATGATTGTTATGATTATTTTACGCAACCTTGATGCCACTGAGATCAATTGGGAGGAAGAGAGTATATGGATTCAGACAGGGGTAATGTATTGAATGCACACATTATGGACGCACATGGCAGAATCCTAGATAGAAAAGCAATGGGAAAAGATTTGTTCGAGCACTTAGGGGAGGCATAGGAGTAAGTTTTGGCGTGATTCTTGCTGGGAAACTAAGATGGTTTGAGTCCCTGAACAGGTAATTGCCTTCTCTTTCCGAAGAAGGATTGTAGCGAGTAACTTTTATCTTCTACAAAGGTGGCAATAAAACGCAAATTAGTATGTCGATGATTTATTCATAAGAGTCATGATCCAAAATTTAGGTACAAATGCCACATGAGACAAAACGGTCGTTCAAATGACTTTTAATGGACAATTTCTTGGAACTCCTGATGAGCTGGTTCCGTTTCTGAATCAAAGCTTCTTTGAGTTAGGTTTTGAGGCTAAAAATTGCTTCAAAGGCTTTAATTTTGAAAATAACAGTGACTGCACCGACAAGACATGCATAATGAAGGAATGTGTACAAGTGCCTTGGATTCGATCAGTATTTTATTTTTCAGGAAAGAATATGACCGGTCCGTTGGAGATTTTGTTGAACCCGAAAAATATCCAATTCCAATACAGAAAATGAAAATTTGATTACGTGAAGACTCCTATTTCGAATAAAGGTAGGAAATTGTATGAAAATTTTCTTAGAAGAATGAAAGTTGATGAAGGCAAAATAATAATTCCATTTAACTTCGGGTTTGTCCATTTTCGACAAATTACTAGTCTAATTCGATTGGAAACATGCCAATGATCATAACTCAGGGCCTTAGGCCTTGATGTACATCAATTTTTGGGCAAATTCCATCGTTTAGACCCTCAATTAAGCGTTTTTTCTGTTTGTGGTAATTTTTGTTTTGGTAATGTCTTATTCAATAAAATTCGGATTCGGATTCCGTTT
>CAIGRL010108714.1:0-14278 GCA_903798325.1 Fraxinus xanthoxyloides
GATGACCTTTCTAAGATTCACTTGAGTATTATTTTTTAACCTAAAGAATGAAACTTTGAATCAGGGGGTCGATTCCCAACCTGTGGCAAGCGATCTCTGGGTCGATCCCTTTCATGTCCGCATGATTCCAAGCAAATACATCAAGATTTTGTTTTAGGGACTCTCCTTACTGACTTTGGAAGGGTGGTCGGAGTTCATGGCCTATTCGGAGTTCTTTTGGTATGTCACCTCATCTGAATACTATTCTATCTAGTTCTTCTACTAGCTCTCCACCTTTAATTTTTAAACGTGGGCCTAATGTGTCAAGGTCGAATTCAAGCTGATGCACCATGTAAACTCCTGGGGGAATCTGTACATCCTTCTACGCCAGGCAAGTTTTCATCTGGCATTTCTCAACTCTATCTTTGTTTTCCTTGATGGCGTCGTAGGGTAAGTTGGAATCAAATACTAAAAATTCAACGTTCAATTTAGTTTGGCATGGGGCTTCACCAACTTCAACGGATATCTTGATCACCAATGAGTCTTAGAACCATGTTTAGATATGGTTATAGAAAGCTTAGTGTAAGTTCCATCTATTTCAGTGTGTTGACGTAAAGTATGTTGAGAGAACTCCCGTGTCAACTAAAACCTTGGGAATGATGACCCCTTCTATAGGTATTGAAACCACCATGATTCCAGAATAAGGGCACGGATTTGTCTCCTTATCACCAAACGAGATAAGGTCATCCACTGCACTTCTACGGTATTTCTTCGTAAGACCGATCTCAGAGAGATCGGCTACTATAGGCTTCTTCTGTCATACTTTCCTTATTTGATCCATTTTCTTGTTCCTCAACATATAGATTTCAGGACTGGATAGATCAATGTCACATGCTCTTACCTCAACTTGATTACCGCGTACTGCACCAGTTTTGCCACGAGTGGAAAACTTTATGCAGTAATTGTATATTGAGGTGGCGGCCTATAATTTGTGTAGTATGGGATTCCCTAGTATGACAGTGTAATTATAGGGCAGGTCGACAACCAAAAAGTCTGCTAGAATCTTTCTCTGACGCGGAACCTCACCTAGTTCCTCTATCAGGACGATCTGGCCTCGAGCTTCAATTGGATCCTCAGAAAATTTTTGCAACCTCCTGGAATATGGCTGTAGATGCCGTGATTGGATTCCCATTTGTTCTAGTGTTTGTAAGAACAACATATTGACTGAACTTCCATTATCAACGAGAGTTTGGTGTATTTGTATGCCAACAATAGACATGGTTACGACCAACGCGTCACTTTGGTCCTGTAAAACCATTATGAGTATGACATAGCATCAGAGTCAGCCTATGTTAGCCCTACAGTGTAATTCTAGTAAATGTGCACCTCTCGTGCCTATCCCGTATTGCCCTTCTAAATCTTTTAATATACTGATTACCACCTATCAATGTCCAGATCTCAGCTCAAGGTGGGGGGGTCCCGTGCTTGGGGAGTGGCTGACCTCATTGTACTATTCCCATTTGGCAATGTTGTTGATTTATGCTTGGTTCATCTCTTCAAGTTTAGCTACAAACCCCTACAAATGGCCTCGCTGAATTAAAGACTCCCATCTTTTTTCAGGTTTCTGTAGTCATCTATTTTGTGTCCTGCCGACCTGTGATATCGGCAATACTTGGTTCTTTCCTGCTAAATTCTTTTTCTGATATGGGGGTCTGCAGAATACCTCTTTTTTTTTCCAGTTTGTAGGAAGATTTTCTTCAAGGTAGTTTTTAGCGAGTGATAGTCATAAAACCTATCCGGATAAGGCTTAGGACGATCTTGGCATGTCCTTTCTTTTTTCACGATTGAATTCTTTGTCCACTTTTTTCTCCTTGGCTGGATGTGAGGATTATGGATTTACCTTAGCTCCCTTTTTTATCTGACGTGGCTTCTTCTGCACTTATGTGTTTCTCTGCTCGATTAAAGAACTCGCGATATGTCCAAGGTCCGTCTTCATGTACAGACCACCAGAATCTCGTTCTAGGCCTAAATCCTGAAGAATTACCATGAGCGCAGTATCATCAGAGATCTTTTCAGCCTCCATGGAGTGCTTGTTGAACCTACTGAGGTAGCTTTTAAGCGATTCCCTTTTCCCTTACTTAATACTCACCAGTCATTCTATGGGCGTGGTTCTAACATTGAAACCCATGAACTGGGCTAGAAAAGTTGTGGTGGGATCGTTCTAGTTCTTTTATAGACCTTTGATGTAACATCATGAACCACCTTTAAGCTTTATCTCCTAACGTTAATGGGAAGGCCCAACACATAATGGCGTCACTTGCTCCTTGTAGCTCCATCCAGGAGGTATACTTATCCAGGTGACTAAGGAAATCTCCTTCCCCTTCATACTCAGTTAGCCGTGGGTTTTTTAATTTATCGGGCAAAGGTTCTGCAAAAATGTCTTCAATGAAAAGGGAATGACATTTAGTAAGATATTCCTCCGTACTTCCTTTATTTTTGGCTTCCAAGTCAGCAATGCACTTTTTTAAGGCACTCATTTCAGGTTCTGCCTGCTCCATCGAACATTTAACATGGGGTTCAGTGCGTTCGCTCCGAGGTGTTAGAGAACTGAGAGCCCAATCTAATAGACACACTTTCAGCCTTCTTGGTAACAGGTTCTATCATTGCTAGAGAGCTTCTGATCTCTTCAATTTGGCTTTTTGAGGATTCCTCTCCCGAAAAAAGGAGAGATCTTTTGATGGGAACTCGTCTAATTTTCTCCCTATGTGAGTCTCCACTTCGGTCTCAAGTGGAAGAACACGGGTTTAGTTTCGTTCCAATCTGTTGACTACGTGTGTTAACTTCTCAATGGCTTCTCTCATGATGGTTATTTGAGGGTTGCCATCTTCATTTTGACTATGTCCTCTTTCAGTATTGGCGGGAAAGTTAGTCTGTCTAGGAGAAGTGTGGGATTGATTCTCTAATGCTGAAACGTCCTCCATAGTAGTACTCCGTTGCGGATTTTATGGAGAAATAGAGCTGCTTTATACAAATTTGAAAGTCCTTCTTCTAGCGCCAAACTGTTGACATCGAGAAATGTATAGACAAATTGAAGCCAACTTAAGATATAAACGAAGATTTTGATTGATCACGACTTGTCGATTACAAGAGTAAACTACCAATCTTTTTCCTTTTTTCCCACCTCCCTAAGGATATCGCCCTTCTTTTTAGAAGGTAGCATTAGCATGTATATGCACATTCATGTCTTATCAGCTATAGTACCAAGCTGGAAAGTCCTGCCAATGGCTTGTCTGATTGGTTGCTAAGGTTGGCTTCAGCAAGTTATCATGAATATGTCTTGCTCGTGGCTCCCAGTCATTAATGAACTAATTAGGGGATGATGCTATGACATGTGATTGGTAGAATTAGGAAGTGTTAACATGAGCTTGTCCAAGTGTAATTTGAGTGATTTTATTTTTTTGACAATGTATAAGGAATCTCCAATCATTATATCTCCTCCAATTACGGCGATCATCAATATGGATTGAACTAAAATACTTGACTTTAATTTTGAGTGAACTTAATGTGTATAACAAATTGTATTTAATGAAGTTGCAGGTCGGATGTCAACACCTTGAAAAATGAGTATTTGGAGACAAAAATCTACCTAAAAGAACCTTCTTTGAAGAAAAAGAAGCGTGTATCCTAAAATGAGTGATAGTGAGGAAAACATGAATCCAAGAAGAGTAAGAGAGGCCTTTGATGAAGAGGTCATACAAACCAGTGTTACGCATCACCGATCTCACACCATCATCACAGACAAGGTCGAAAGGTTACTACACACCTCACCAAAGAGGTTGCAGAAATGGCCAATAATATAAAGAATATTATGGCACAAAATATTATCATGTAGCAACTCCTCATGAAAATACACGGGAAATGAGGCTATCAAATACCTCAAAATGTACCTCAACCAGGCATCTTCAACTAACCAAAAAGGAGGAAGCACAGAGCCAAAAGGCACATTCTAGTAGGCACAAAAGAGGTGCTATCCTAATAGAAAAAAGTTAGGGGTGGACATGTTGTGAACTACGCATTCGACCGACCTGTTAATGACCCACTCTATGGAGATGATAATTTCCTTCTTGAATACGAGAGAGGGCAAATACCTTAAAGGTTCGCCAGTATCTTTGATATGATTGGACCTAACATACCTAGAAATAGGCCCCAACAACGACCTCCTAATGGAAATACCTCATAAGCAAATGCAGAAGCCTCAAAATGAGCCTCCACTTAGAAATATGCAAGAGAGGAGGTCAACAGAGGTTACAAGAGAACAATCAGGGACTTCTCAACCACCTCGGTATCAATCTGACAATGAGGACTATAATGGACCATGTAAGTCCTATGAACTTGATGGTGATGATGATGATGAGAACCTTCCATTCTCTCAAGAGCTCCAAAGTGACCCTGTGCCAAATCACGTCTTGTCTTCAAAGATTTATATATATAAAATGAGAGATGACCCACACTAGCCCTTAAGTGCAGAGCCTTCCACTTAACTTTTGTAGGGGTTGCAAAGAAGTAGTATAGAAAAATTTACCCAAGGAATATTAGGAGCTGGCATGGCCCCAAAATTACATTCCGAATTATGTACATATCCAAAAAGGATTGACAGGCCTCTATTCAACACCTTTGATATATGAGGCAAGCAGTTCGTAAGATGCTGAAAAGCTATTTGCCCGCTTTACTGGTGAGATGACCTATTGTAAAAAGGTCACTATAGGGAGGCCCTCTCTACTCTGAAATGAGGTCTCAACATGAACACTCTGTTCTGAAGGGGGTTTTGCAACAAGAACCCCTCTACCTATGATGAACATGTGGAAATGATGATGGGTGAAATAGTTAGCTAGGAGATGATTGATCATTGCAATAGGGCACCCAGTACTCCTATCTCCACAAAGGCAAGTGGGAAGAGGCCATACCTTCCACTTGGTAAACTAGTAATGGACCCAAGCTAAGCACATAATTGTTCCCACTTCGGGCCATGACTTAGCCAATTCCACCTTGAATACGGTACCCACCTTACCCTATGAAGATGTTGACGTAATGGTTATGTAGAATCAAGCATTGTCCCCAAGGAGATCGACCACCAAAGGGGTAGATGAAGAAGCGATTGACCTAGAAATTGGCTCTCCAATAATGCACGATCCTACTGCACTATCCATCTAGTCCATGGTCATGATAATAATGAGGGTAGAGATACAAAGTGGAATAATCCTCATGTATAGGAGAGGGAATCGTCTCCTTATAAGAGAATCCACCCCCACCTAAGCAAAACCAACAACCTAGACGAGACGTGGAGAAACGACCTCCTAGAGATAATTTCCCCCGCCACATGAGGGACGAAGATAGGGAAGACCAAATAATGGGCAAATTTAAAGGAGAGACCACCAACTAATATCGACAATGCACCTATTCGAGAGATAGACACAATCTTCATAGGTCTATATGTAGGAGATGAGTCCTATAATGTACAAAGAAACTATGCTAGGAAAGACAATGATCTCCTAATGGCTTTCTACATAGTCAACAACAATCCTCATAGGGTTGAGAATGTGCCACCAATCTCATTTACCCAGGAAGACAGATAGGTCTGTACTACCGCACTGGGATGGCCAATTAATGAGAGTCGTGATAGCCCACAATGGGCTAAAACACATGTTGGTGGATAATGGTGGCTCAGTTAATATTTTATATGGAGCCATATATGACAGATGCTAGTGGTCTATGAGCTAATCCCCATGACTCCCCATTATATGGCTTTACTGGTAATAGCATCATCCTAAGGAGAAAAACCATTCTTGCAGTAAAGATGGGATCACTTCCCCAAATAGCTCTCCACTTTATGGAGTTCCTCGTGGTAGATGCAAGTTAGCTTACCATGGAGTCTTGGGTAGACCTATATTCAAGGAACTATAGACTGTTACTTCCACACATCACATATGCGTGAAGTTCTCCACAGAACATAGCATTGCAATGGTTAGAGATGACCAAATGAGGTCGGGAGTGCTACCTCAACTCCCTAAGAAAGGTCGAACCCCATGCTGTTAACATAGTGTTTACATGACACTGAAATGTTCGATGCACTTGACGAAGGGCAAACCCCTAAACAAGGGAAAGATGTCGAGATGATATATTTCCCTGAAGAAGGTAAGATCCCTAGAGAAAGGAAAAGCCCTGAAGAAAGGGCTATATACAACGAGTTGAATCCTCACATTATCAAGTTGGAATCACAAATCGCTCCAATGGAAGAACTTGAAAGCTTTCTTGTATACCTTCAAGATCATGCCAAAGCACTACATGTGGGAAGTGGTCTATCTCTCAAGGCTAAAGAGAAGCATAAAAGCTTCTTATACAAAAATTTAGATGACTTTATATAGATGCATTAAGACATGGCAGTCATTGATCCTAAGGTTAACTACCAACATCTTAAGATTTACCCTAAAGTGGCCTTGTACAGACAAAAGAGTAGAGCCCTCAACTCTGAGAGGTATGAGACCCTAAAAAAAGAGGTGAAGAAGTTGATAACCAATAGTTTCATTAGAGAGGCCACGTATCAGAAGTTGATCTCCAATTTGGTCCTTATAAAGACGCATAATGGAAAGTGGAGGGTTTGTATCGATTTTTCCAACCTCAACCACGCTTGCCTAAGGGACAACTCTTCCCTACCTAGGATAGACCAACTCGTGGATTTCACAGCGGGACATGAGTTGTTGAGTTTTATGGAAGCTTATCCATGCTACATCAGATTTCCGGATGAGAAGAACATCTCTTTCATCACTAATAGAGATCTCTATTTCTACAAGGTGATACCATTCGGATTCAAAAATGCTAAAACCACCTATTACAGGCTTTTCAACGAGATGTTTTGATAAGAGTGTAAAATATCATGTTTTTCTCCTTTTATTTGTTGTTTTTCGTGTGATTATTTGATGTCAAAATGTACTCTTTAACTTTATATTTTTATTTAGGTGGTAATTAGATGGATATGATGAAATTTGGAAGAAATAAGTGAAAAATGGCCAAAGTGGAAGAAAACAAAAGTTCAAGGACCAAATTGCAAATCATGAAAAGATGAATTGAGAGGCAAAACAAAGATATCAAGATTGAGAATGTTAGGCATCAACTAGATGAAGAAATAAGCCAAATGAATGAAATATAGTCAAAGTATTATCACATATCAACTCCCTGCCGAAAAAGTTCTGCTTCGGGTTTTCAGTTTTTGTTTGAGACCCATTTTTGGCATAGAAAATGTTTAAACTGGAAATATTATTTAGAATATTTTTAGCCCTTTGAGTCAGCTTTCCAACTCATCTTGAATCGTCTCAATTAGATATCGATAGAGAAATAAATGACCAAAATACTAAAAACTGTCATGTGGAAGTTATCTAAAGCTACGCGGTCCCATAGTTCAAATTCAATGTGGTCACATACTCTACTTCAGCTAATTCCAGAGCAAAGTTAAAATTTTCTATTTGGTATCATTCATCTATTCTACACGGTTGCATAGAGTATTTTCGAGATGAAAGTCTTGGTTTCCGAGTTTAAGTCAACCACTTATGGAACAACTATAAATACGTGTTTTGAAACCCTAAACACGAAAGAAAAACAGAGAGAACTCCTCCATACTACTTTCTCTCATCTTTGGCTCAAGTATCTTAATAAAGAACTAAAAATATTGTTGAAGTTAGGAAGGAACTCAATCGGAATTGGTGATTTCACATTTTTTATCCACGTAATTTGATTTTTCATTATCAAACAATTCTAGAATTTAGATTTTCTTTTCATGAATGTTTCGAAATTGGCTTAACTTTTACTATATTTTTCATGGATTCGGTCATGCTTTTTCCATCGAAGAATTAAACTATTTGTTGAGTTTTCAATTTCAATTAATTTATGTTGAGATTGGTTTAACATTTATTAAATTCTTCATAGATCCATTCATGCTTCTTCTATCAAATGATTGAATTATTTGTTGAATTTTAATCTCAATTTTACTTTATTTGTGGATTGATTACTGACTTATGTTTGATGTATATGGTCAATTCTTGATCTTATTCCAATAAAAAAGAGTGCAAATGTATTATAGGAAGTTTAGATTATAATATTACAATTGAATTAAATTGATTTGTAACATCATATATTCCGATTAGTGAATTGGGATGAAGACCTCTAATTGAGTTACAAGATGAAAATTGATGAGATTGATCAAATCCAGTTGACGGAATTCTGATACTTCGCTACATCAAACATTGATTTTAATTTCATTATTTTAAAATTGAATTCTTAATTTTATTTGAACAATAAATTCTACTTCACAAACGAGAGAACGTCAATCCTTTTTGATTCTTTGAGCTTTTCTTTCGTTTCTATGGAATCGACATTCCAAAGTTGTGCTACAATTACCACATTATTCTTTGGGCGTAATCAAGTTTTTGCGCCGTTGTCGAGGAAACGGTACAAAACACCATGGGATCGACTGAGAATGATGATATTGTTCTTTTACTACTCTTTAGTTAATTTCATTTTCTTATTTTTTATTTTTTATTCTCATATAATTTAGTTTTCGTGTTTTATTAGCAGGGATCGAGGAGAGTAAGGAAACTCTACCGAAGGACCTTTTCTAGTGTTTGAATCACTTTCTAACCTATCTTTGATACTGCATCTAGTGCTACGAATACCACATCACACAACAGTATGACTGATAGTGAACACGACGATGTGCCTTACACGACTTTACGGATTATCTTCACCCCACACGTGCGTCAACACCATCATGCATCATGTTTCCACCTAATATGCCACGTATGGAACTTAAACCGAGAATGATTCAACTTCTTCCCACTTTTCATGTGATTGAAAATGAAAATCTATACGTGCATATTAGAGAATTTGAGGAGGTGGTCACAACTTTCCACAATCAATATGGTACAACGGACGCAGTCAGGCTAAATTTTTTCCCATTTTCACTTAAAGAACGAGCTAAAAGCTAGCTATATTCGTTGAGATCACGATCGATTGGCACTTGGGCTGAAATGATTCAAGCATTCTTTAATAAATACTTTTCCCTCCATAAAACTAGTGTCATTAAGAAGCAAATCTCATCATTCACTTAAAAGGATAGTGATACTTTATAACAGGCTTGGGAAAGATATGAAAAGTTGCAAGCCCTCTGTCTCCACCATGGTTATAAGAGTTGGCGCATTGTGAGTTAGTTTTATGAGAAATTAACACCTAGGCAGCATCAATTCGTAGAGATGATGTGTAACGACGATTTCCTACAAAAAGATCCGGATTAGGTTATAGAATATCTAGATGACCTAGCTGAAGAAACTCATACTTGAACTGGAACTGGACCTAGTGACATTAAGAGTACCAATAGGTCACGACCCATAGGAAATCCTAATAGCATGGGTATCTATCATTTTAGGGAGGAGGATAGCCTTAGAGCAAAAGTAGAAGCCCTGAATAGAGAACTAGAAATGTTATGTGCTAAAGACTCAAAATCTACACCGAATGTATCCCGTGTTGTGTCTTGTAGACCCTATTTTGTGTGTGTTGAAGTGATCATATGGTGCAAGAGTGTTCTACTTTTGCAGAGATAAGTAGGTTTATGGAGATTACTTCAATGCCTTTGGCATGTATAACAAGCCCTACACTCCATTCTCTGAAACCTACAATCCAGGGTGGCGAAATCACCCCAATTTTAGCTGAAAATCTGAAAACCAGCAACATGCCCAAATGAATAGAGCTTGCACTACACCTTCCTATCAACCCATGTCTCTAGGAATTCCTTAGAAGACACCTTACATACATTTATAGAGGCATAAAGTAAAATCAATAAAAAATTTGAGACTATGATTACCTTGTTGAGGAAAATAAAGAAATAAAAAATCATATGTCCAAATTAACAAATTCTTTAGCTGTAGTGGAACGTGGGAATTTTTTAGCTTAACCTCAACCAAATCCTAAAGAGTAGCACATGGCACAACCTCAGGATCAAAAGAAAACAACCTTAGGAAAGTGAATGTCATAACTACTCGATCAGGGAAATTCATTGAACCAATCCCCAAACCTAGGGAAAATGAAGAACAGTCGAGTAAGTCTGAAGAGAGTAGGCCGAGTGAAGAGGTAGTAAAGATTCCATCGAGAGTGCCTTTCCTTCAAACTCTTAAGCTTACCCCGAAATTTGCTAGACAACATAGTGAAATCTTTGAACACCTTAAGCAAGTAAAAAATCAATCTCCCTCTCTTGCATGTCATTTCACAGGTTCCTACATATGTAAAAGTCATTAAGGACTTGTGCATTGTGAAGAGAAAGCACCATGTCAAGAAAACTGCTTTCTTGATTGAGCAAGTGAATGCGGTAATTGAGCAAAGGATCCTAGTTGTCCTACTGTGTCTTGTCTCATTGGGAACCATGAGTTTACACAAGCTCTTCTTGATTTATGGGCAAGTGTAAATCTTATGTCTTATATAATTTACTTATTGTTATGTTTAGGTGAGATAAAATCGAATTTCATAGTCTTACAATTAGCTAATAGCCTAGGGGGTTGTTGAGGATGTATTGGATCAAATTGATAAATTCTACTACCCCAATGATTTAATGGTTCTAGACTTGAAAGTTGATGTAAATGTTGATTCTAAAATTTCTATTATTATTGGTAGACCTTTTCTTGCCACAATTAATGCTCTTATCAGATGTAGGAACCATCTAATGAAGCTATCATTTAGGAATATAACTTTATAAGTCAACATCTTTCACATCACTAAACAGCCAGAGGAAGATAACGAGTGTCATCAAACTTATATAATTGATGCACTCACTCAATAAGTATTTGAAGATCTGTTTCTTGGACCAGTGACTACTGACTACGAGCCCTTGAACTCTTCTCTCTTAAGTTCTGAAATTCTGGCAAGTTATAATGATGAAGAATATTCTAACATTTGTTTTGTTTTCACGGAATTTCAGGATTATGGAACATCACCAATGATTATGTCCAATGCACTTTGTGTATTGCAAAGAAGACAGAAACCACCGTCGTTGGATGTAGGCTGATGAAGGAAAACATTGGGTCGAGTCAACGATAATAAAAAAAAGGCTCTGCTTGGGAGGAAACACAATGGTAGTTCGTCCCCTTTCCTTTTTTTTTTTTTGTGTTCATATTCTAGTTCTTTTTTGTCATTTTCTTTGCATTATCCTTCTATTGAGAACTTTCAAACTTCTTATCCTTCAAGCCTATGTCGACTCACCGCAGTATTTCAGGTGACATCTTTCCGTCTTTTTATTTGGCCGACATGTTTATGCATTGAGGACAATGCAAAATTTGGTTGGGAGGAGTGGCAATTTGGATTTTGTTGTGAATTGTATATGATTTGCATTAGGGAAAATTGTAGTACTTGTACTAAACCTTTTATTAAGTAGCAGACGTTGCCCATACTTTTTATTTGTGTCATCCACAGTACCGAACCTTTCAAAATGTCACAGCTGGAGTCCAAGTGGCTAAAAACTGTTAGTTTGATCGTTAGTTGACCAAAAATCAAAAACTTGACCAAATGTTGTCTACTTTTAAAATGGTAAAAGGATAATTTTATATTATATATATAAAATAACTAAAACAAAAGAATTAAGTCAAAAAAAAAACATTGTTCATCTTCCTACCCACCCACCCCAACACCAAAAAATCAAAAACCAACATCTCCAATGTTCCCCTGTTCCTTCGCCACACACCCATCTCCTTTTTCATTCATCTTTTTTTTTTGAGGAATAATTAGATATAGGTCCAGGCATTGTAGAAAAAAATGATGCACTTTGATTCATTCAACGTGTTTTTGTTGGCAACTAGCAGAGCATGCAGCAGTCCCCTCACGATTTTTATTCAGATTCAGGTAAAATTTATTTTGGATTCTCTTTCGAAAAAGTGAGAGAGTTTTTTTCCTTTTTGAAATTTTTCTTTATGTTTTTCTACTTGCTTTTGCTTTTTTATGGAGAAAATGGGAACATCTTTTCTTTTAGTACGGTTTAGATCTTAGAATTATTAATTTAGGATTTGATTAGATGCATTTTACTTTTTTCAATGTTTTTGTATGTTAGGTAGAACGTGACTGCAATTTTTTGCTTTAACTGTTATTTAGAGTTCAAATTTAAGTTCAAACTGTGCAAGTTGGAAAATTACAACATCGGTGGAGGTAGGTGTGTGGTGAGGGAACGACGGAGGTGGTAGTTTTTGATTTTAGGTTTTGGGAGGGTAGGGTGTGGGAGGAAGATGAATAATGTTTTTTTACTTAATTCGTTTGTTTTGTTTTTTTACTTAATTTTTTTTAGTTATTTTATATATATAATATTAAATTAAATTTTTACACTTTTAAAATTAGTCAATATTTTGTCAAACTTTTGATTTTCGGTCAACTAATAGTCAAACTAACAGTTTTCATCCACTTGGACTCTAGTTGCGATATTTTGAAAGGTTTAGTACCGTGAGTGGCATAAATGAAAGATTTGTGTAAAGTCTGCTAATTAATGAAATGTTTGGCACCGCTGCTACAATTTTCCCTTTGCATAATTATCATGGAATTTTGTTTGAGTCTTTAATTTGTTGCATGTTTATGCTTTTGAAAGACAAAATATGCCACTAGGAGTTAATTTTGTTTATGAGAATTTAGATGTTGAGACACTTGTTGAATTCTATTCGTACACACAAGGCTTGTGGTAATATGGTAGTTAATACATGTAGCTAGAGAAGTCTATTGCTGAAATTTTCTTGTGAGAGAATTGGTGAGAATCGAGAGGCACAACATACTAAAAATGACAAAAAGCATTTATTGATTCTGTAAATTGGAAACTTCTCTTAAGAATAACACCACACAATTTGTTGTGATTACTTGGGAAATGATGAAAGTCAATTTAGGATTAACAATTGAGCCTTCAACCTTACTTTTCAAGATTACAACACCTAGTAGCCACTTTGAGCCAAACTTGAACACAGATCTCAAAAATGTGTTTTTCTGGGTTATGGAGAAAAAACTAAGGGTTATAGACTTTGGGTAAAAGAAAATGATGAGTTATCATTAATAGAAATGAGGTATTTGATGAAAGTCAGTTTCCTTGTAAAATCCCCTCAAATCAAAACACTGATCATCCTAGTCTTGTTAAAGAAACTATGCTGGAAAATCAAGAATATAATCATATTGAACGTGATGGTTTGATAGAGATAGAGACTACCGAATCTGAAACAGATCAGCTTCAAAATGAATTTGATGTTGAAGGACAATTTCAAGATACTGCTCTTGAAAATTATCAGTTGGCCAAAGACATGGGTAGAAGGAATAGATTTCCTTATACCGGAATTAACACTGATGAATTTGTGACTTTCTATTCAGAACTTGAATTTGTTAATTCTGAACCTACAATTTTTGAGGAAGCTATTAGTAGTAAAGAATCCAAACTTCAGCCACGCAGGAAGAAATGAACTCTTTAATTAAAAATAAGACACGGATTCTTGTTAATAAACCCAAACACTAAAAGATCGTTGATTATAAATGGGTTTATAAAATTAAAGAGGGTGAACCTAATACATTGGATAAAAGATACAATGTCAGACTTGTGGTAAAAGGCTTTACACAAAGAGAGAGTATTGATTATAATGAAATTTTCTCACCTGTGGCGAAGTACACATCTATCAGAATACTGCTTGCCTTAACAGCTCATTTCAACTGGAATTAGACCAGTTTGATGTTAAGATTGTTTTTAAATTGTGATATTGAAGAAACCATTTACATGTATCAACCAAAAAGTTTTGAACTTAATTCAAAATCTGAACATGTTTGTTTGCTAAAGAAATCCCTCTAAAATAAGCTCCAAGTCAATAGTATAAGAAATTATACTCCCATGTTTGGAATCTGGGGTTTCTCAAGAGTAATTTTGATTCTTATTTACCTATTATTATATGTTGATGATATGCTCATGGTATAAGTATTCTTAGTAGATTTATGGCTAATTCAGGCGAAACACATTGGTTAGATATTAAATGGACGACAAGGTATCTAAAGGGCTCAACTGAATTGGGTTTAAAACTTCAAAAATGTAATGAAGATGTTATTCTAAAAGGGTACACAGACTCTGACTTTGCAGGTGATTTAGATAAGAGAAGATCTACATATTCTTATGTTTTTATTCTTTGTGATGGCCGTGTTAGTTGGAAGTCTCAATTGCAAAAGGTTGTAGTATTATCCTTCACAGAAGCTGAATATATTGCAG
>CAIGRL010108742.1:0-11123 GCA_903798325.1 Fraxinus xanthoxyloides
TTTTTTTTCAAAAAATTTTTTTTTTTTTTTTTTTGGGTGGGTTAATCATGCTCAATTTCTTTTATATTTGCCACCTACAATTCCAAACTATTAAAACTTTATTTTCCACCCCACCTCTCCACTTCATCATAAACAAACCCTATCTCTAAAAATCCCAACGACCCCAATCCATTAGAAAATTCCCATAGAGACTAACTAACCGATCCAATATCAAAATTTCAATCACTAAGAAAACCAATAACTTTCCGTCCAAAATTAACCAGTAGAATGCATTATACCAAGGCGAGAAATACAACCTCATTAACAATGCCCTCTTTTTTTTTCCCCTCAACGGCCGGATCACGTCCCTCCACGCACTGCATACCACCACCGCCTCGGCGTCATAAGCAGTTGAACTTCCAGTTCTCGAACATTCCATGGTCCGTTTGATTGCGAATGTGAAAAATGGGTTGAAAGAAAAGGAATTAAAGAGAATTGAATTGTCTAGAATTTGTTTTATTGAGAATTGTAATAATTGTGTTTGGTTGGTATAATTTTCCACCTGAAAAATGTTGAAATTTTGTTGTCTGTTTGACTTAGTTTTTCATGCAAATTGTCCATTAAAGTGATATTTCTTTTACCATTGGGTCTAAAATTTGTTTCAATTGTCAAAAAAAATAAAAAAAACAAAAAAAGAATTACAAAAAAAAAAAATTTACTATATCAAATACCATTCGTTTGACTTTGTTTTGTATGGAAATTGTCAATAAAACTGGTAATTTTTTTTACCATTGTGTCTAGAATTTTTTTCAATTGAAAAAAATTAATAATAAATTACCTGAAAAACCATTTTCCCACCTTAGGTGGGAAAATAATTTCAAGGAAAAACAAGAAAATGTGAGAGTGCAGCCTCAAGTGGGAAAAGCACTTGCCTAGAAAAAACTCAAACAATAGAAAAATGGGAGAATGGAAAACAAATTCCATTTTTCATGGAATTGACTCTCTATCAAACACACCTTTAGTATATGTAGGTCCTTGTTTTTCCCAATTGTGAAGTTTGTAATTGCTTGGGAATCGAGCCTTATAGTATCCATTTTTTGATCTGGAATTGATGGGTTTTCCCTTGATTGGTAAATATATCAGGTTAGTTTGAGCATTTGGATATATTCACCATGACAAGAAGTAATACGGTGCTGTTGCCTGACTGGGCCATGATAAGTTGCCTGTGGACCCCGTAGCTGATTATTGGTCGTTGGGGCTCGACATGTTTGCTTGGCGATTGAGAGATTTTAGTTTCCAAATCCAAGCTAGATCGTGTCGAAACATGTCAAAAAACAACCAACCACCTTAATGAAATTTAATCACTATATTTAAAATGATATCTTTATAAACCAATCTACGCAACAAGTTTATGTATTGGCATGCATTTCGATTGTTTATAGAAAAAAGAAGGAATTAACTTTTTGAATGTCTATGTCACGTTTGGTGCGCTGAATTGAATAAAACACAAAAATGTGTAAAATGTTTATCAGATACACTCTTGATGTCATTCTTACCAGCAAAAAGTTGAACAGAAAATAAGGTTTCTTCACCTGAAAATCCTTTTAAAAACTCAATAATTGTCATTGAAATGTTCTGAATTTATTTTTGTTTTTCAGTTAACATCCTTAAAAGACAAAAAGGAAAAGGGAAAAAAAATCATAAAGTATGCAGCAAATCAATTTTNCATTTCGATTGTTTATAGAAAAAAGAAGGAATTAACTTTTTGAATGTCTATGTCACGTTTGGTGCGCTGAATTGAATAAAACACAAAAATGTGTAAAATGTTTATCAGATACACTCTTGATGTCATTCTTACCAGCAAAAAGTTGAACAGAAAATAAGGTTTCTTCACCTGAAAATCCTTTTAAAAACTCAATAATTGTCATTGAAATGTTCTGAATTTATTTTTGTTTTTCAGTTAACATCCTTAAAAGACAAAAAGGAAAAGGGAAAAAAAATCATAAAGTATGCAGCAAATCAATTTTCAGATATTAAGTTTAAAATACAAAAGCCCGGGTGTTAATTTTGTTTTAATTCTAAATAATACTATAATCAAACTAAATTATCCAACCCTCAACGTCTTACACCAGTCGTCGACATCCATTCGTCGTCGACTGCCAGCCACCCCACCAACAATTTCTTCAATGACAAATATGAGCATCGTCGATCCAGATAGTAAGGATAGAGGGAGAAACATAATGGCCTTTGGAGAACATTGACTAGTGTATTTTATAGAGTACTTCTCAGAGTAAATAATTTCAATTCTCACTGTTGAAATCTGGTTAACTGAATTTGTAATCATTTTGGATAACTCAAGTTGGAGAAATCAATCGTATGTGACCCGAGACCTATGCATTTTGACATGTGATATGTGTAACATGATCCAATGGTCTGTGACCAAATCTCTTCGATCTGTAACAGATGATCCGAGCCAATAGTTTGTGAGCAAATCTCTTGTATTCGTGATCCGTTACTTATGCACTTGACATGTGACCTATGACTTGATTTAATGGCCTATGAACAAATCTCTCGGGTTTGTGAACAAATCTCCTGAATCTGTTATATGTGACCTATGCACTTTAACATGTGCTTTAATTCATGTGATCGTGATCCGATCCAATTACAGGTGAACAAATGAACAAATCTGTGGAATCTATAACCTAATCCAATGACTCGTTACCAAATCTCTTGAATCCGTGACAAGTGACCTATGCACTTTGAGAGGTCACGTATTCAAGAAATTTGGTCACAAAAATTCAATCAATTGTGACCTGCACACCACCACCATCACCACTTGTGGACATTGATCCACCACCACTATCTCATTGCTACCATTACCACTAACAACCCAACAACCTAAGTAAGTCACCAACACCAAAACTCCACTCTTCAATCTCTAAAATTTCATTTCAAAACACCAACTTCCGGCCACCATGGCCCAGGATTCCACCACCAATAAACTAACCTCTTCGATATCTACAAATCCATTACAAACATCAGCCCAAACAACAACCAAATCAGACAAACAAACTGACTTCAAAACCGCAAGCAACGCACGACCTCCATCCAGATTCCTGCCACTTCGGAGACACCCACGATCGCTAACCACCACCAGCTAATTCTCCTCACCAAGGTGACCAATTTCATGGTCTTGATTTATCAAAATCGGCCCCACACATCGATGCCCAAAATTAATTTTCCACTCGCAAACAATTTCTAGGAGAATAGGCAATCAATCATTATGGACTAAATGCATTCCAAATGATGAATTCTACCCAACTACATCCGATTGAGGCCCATAATACTGTGGGCAATCCATCAATTGAACCCATACCAGACAATTGATCTAATTTTTGGGACATATCCTGAAAATTTTTGTTTAGCATTCATTCTCTCAACCAATTGACGGCTCCACTATGCTTCAATACAACAATTATGCTGGGTGAAACCAATGGAAGTCCAAAAGATGGTGTCTGGGGGTAGAGAGATGCCATCTGATTAAATTGGGGTAGAGAGACAATGAGATGAGTGGAGTAATATTAATTTTGATTAAAATCCTGGTTTATGTACAAGTAAACTTTATACCTGATTTTAGAATTGTCATCTTTAAGTACTCGCTGTGATGTAATTTCCAACCAATGAAAATATAAAAGAAGCTCGTTCAGCTGCAAGCTTCGAGAACCAAATCCAACGTGACCCTCTCTCCAAACATGCCAAACCTTGGCAGGCCGGCCCAGCTTTGAGCCACAATATGCATCAACTAAATCTTTTTTTTTTAAATTTTTTTTTATAGTGAAACAATATACAGATTAACATAGAAAAGGGAAGAAAGAATCACTAAAGAAACACAATGGCAAAAAGTATGTCATTCTCATTCCTCTGAACACCAGTTCAACCATTAAATTTTGATTCAGCTACATCAATCATTATTTTTTATACTAACCCGTTACTAGCTGCAATTAAGCAGAAAATCCAATATAAACAAACCCTTCGCAACCACCACAAACCATATTTGATTTTGGTCTAATAAAAATGTCATATATTCAACTTAAAGATGACACTAAGAGCATATATGCTGTGTACAGCTTGAGAAAGTGGCGATGTTCCTCTTTCAGTCGGTATCAGCTTATAATTAAATTACTGGTCAGCCTGTTTTGTGTATCGGACAGTGTGTGTGTTAAGATTCGCCTTCCTGCAGGATAATGGCGTTAATCTTGAAGAATTTTTCGAGTATACATTTCATACAACTCTTCATTTCACATACCAGGTATGATCTCTTCAGCATGAGTTGAACAACATTTGGACATTTATTTTGTCCAGACCACTCACAACCTTGAGGCAATATTCCAGTTCTCAGATTTTTTCTGGTAAACTGAAGTTGATTGCCTACCAACCAAGGGTGAAGTAGGAGTTAAATTTATGTGTTTTTGTTTAGTCCCCATCTACCAATGAGACCAGAGCGTCAGGAACATATCCTGCATCAGACAATTGGGCTGTCAATCCACTTAGAACTTCAACAACCCCGTTTCTCAGTACTAGCATACCATGACCAGCAGAAAACAAATATGTAGTGTTCTGTAATTCGATCCAACTATGCCCCGTCTCTTTCTTTAATGCCTTTTCTTTCATCAGTTTCCTGATTCGGGATGTCTCGTTCCACATCTTTGAATCAGCATAAATATTTGATAGCATGATGTGGGCAGACATATCATCTGGATCATTACTCAAAATATTTTCAGCAGCATATTTACCCAATTCCAAGTCTTTGTTAGTTATACATCCTGACAAAAGAGAGCGCCAAACTACTTTATCCAGCTGCCCAGGAAAACGGCTTATAAAATCATAAGCTCCTCTCATTAGTCCTTTGCGGGCAAATAGACTGACCATACAAGCAATATGGTCCGTTTTTGGGATAATTTTGAAATCTTTGACCATTGAATTAAAGATGTACAGCCCCTCCTCCAAAAGTCCTACATGTCCACAGGAAGATAAGACTCCAAGGAATGTTATGTCATTTGGTTTAACTCCGTTTTTAAGCATAATGTCATAAATCTCCAAAGCGTCCTTCCACAACCCATGTTGGGCATACCCTCCAATCATGGAATTCCAGGAAACCAAATTCTTATTAGGAAGAATATTAAAAACTTTCTGAGCATCATCCAGTCGTCCACACTTGGCATACATGTCAACAAGAGCACTTCCAACAACCACATTGGAATCAAATCCCGGTTTTATGACACAGCAATGAGTTTGCTTGCCCCACTCAGTTGCAGGCAAATCCCCACAAATACCTAAAAGACTAGAATAGGTGTAAAGATTAGGATTGAACCCCTCCAAAGACATATTCTGGATGAATCTAATTGCTTCTTCATATTGACCTGAGTTCACACATCCAGCAATTAAAGCATTCCAACTAACAATATCACGTGCATCCATTTCCCAAAAAGTTCTCAAAGACTCCTCAAGATAGTCACTTTTTGCATAAAAATCCAACACAGCGTTGCAAATAAAAGTGAATGCATCAAATCCCAACTTTATGATTAAACCATGGAGCTGTGTCCCGCCTATAACTTCCTTTTCAATTGCAAAGGCTCCAAGCACAGAAGCCAAGGTTTGCTCACTTGGCTTCAAGCCCGTTGAAAGCAACTTACGGAAAAGATCAATTGCCTGCCTGTCTTTTCCTAACAGCACACAACCCCCAACCAATGCAGTCCAAGCTGTCAAGTGCGGCTCATCTGCCTCTCTGAAAGCCTTGTACGCTAACTCCAACTCACCACATTTTGCATAAAAGTTAACCAACCCTGTCACGACATACTGGTCCATCACAATACCACACTTAACAGCAAGGCCTTGTAGTTGCATTCCAACCTCCAACATCTCCAAGGCAGCACAAGCCCCCAAAATGCTACCATAAGAGAACTCATTAACCTTCACTCCCGTCCTTAAAGACCTCAAGAAAATTCTCAACCCTTCCTCATTCTCCCCGCACTGGCAATAACAAGCTATAAGTGAAACCCAACTAATTGTATTGGGCTCTAAAATGCCATCAAACACTAGCCTAGCAGACTTCAATAACCCACATTTCCCATAAAAGTTAACCAAACAGTTACTAACAAAGCTATTAGCAATCTCCTCAGTCCTATAAAGTTTCCCATGTATTTCTTTCCCAGTCCTCAAAGCGCGCATATTAGCACAAGCCGATATGGCGCCAACATAAGTATAATTATTTGGAGAAATTCCATCATCAAGAACCATTGATCTAAGGCAATTTAAGGCCTTTTCTGAAAGACCCATTTGAGAATACGAGGAGATTAGCGTTGTCCAAGTTATAAGATTTCTTTCAGGCATTCGCTCGAACAGTTTCTGGGCATAGTCAGTGTGGCCCAGCTTTAAATACATCGTGAGTAAATGATTAATTGTTTGGACACCTGGGTTGGACGCAGATGTAATAAGCTGAGCATGAATTGATTTCCCTTTGGAAATGGAATTTGTTTTGGTGCATAAGCGAATGAGGCGAGATAATGACGGTGGAAGAAGAGCGTTGTGCGGGAAAGAAAGGGTGGAATTCAACCCCATGACCATGAAGCATTTCTCTCAAAATGTTCGCGACAAGTCAGTCGAAGCATCAATGAAAGTATTCATGATAAATGGCCTGGGGATTTCAGTTAATGATCACAAGTCCTCCATTTCCTATATCTCTGGTTCATTTGATATTTCCATATTATAATGGCTCAAGTAAGAAACTTTATCAAACAGTGAGTCGTTTGAGCTTCGTGAATTACGTGGGATGCTTGTGAATTTTTCAATTGGATTTGAATCTAAAAAGCTAACTTTGCATATTAGGCCCCTATATGGTGGATATATTAGGCTCATAAAATCAATTTTTCAATACATTTTAATAAAAATCAACAAAATCTACCACTCAAAAGTTGTAAGTTTGAAATGTGTGCTTAAAATATGAACTAGAACTTCTCTATACGTTTGTTGACATTGAAGTATGTTAAGAAATAATTGAAATTTCAAAATACTAAAATCACGTACGAATTGCTTGAAATTGGTATTTAGAATAGAATCAAACTAAACCAGAATTGGACAGTTCCAATCTGGCTCTACCAAACACATGGAACTCAAACATTTGGCATGATTCGTGATGGTCGCACACCTTTTTTAATTTTTTTGCTTATAAAGGTACATTAACTACACGGGCCTCGTACTAGGCTCTGTCGATGGACTAAGGCGGTCGATTTTCCACTCCTACGACCAATATTTTTCATCATCTAACAAAGTTGTAAAGGTGACATTGAGTCCACGGTACACCAACTTTAAGTAGAACGCTATAAATAAATTAGTCCGCATCTATGTCAACTTGGTGTTTGTTTGAGAAAAATTATTTGAAGTGAAATAATTTTTCTAAAAGTGTTTGAATAAAAAGTTTGGAAAAGTTATTAATTTACATGCAAAATTGTTTTATTGAAAAAAAAAAGTTTTTTTCAAATAAATTTTGCCAAACAAATGCTTAGATTTCAATACTTAGCTCAATTTTTAGAGCAAATAAAGTACAATAATGAATATTCCCATTGAGCACCGTAAAAGAAGGAAGTTCGAGTTGATTATTAGGAGAACGTCCAATACATCTCCTCTTACCATTCTCCTCAATACTAAAAATACAAAATTTCAATTCATTTTTAGAATAATTTATATTCTAATATTTAGTTTTACCTCGTAAGTAAAACTATAATGTTAAATCAAGTTGATCGAAACTTGATCAAAATCGAGCGAACTTCAATCAGGTAAGGTCAAAGAAGAGAGATTGCAGCAAGGTCATATATTTTTGGAAAGCAGTTGAGAAGTATTTATAGACAACAACACAAGTTTACATCACAAGTTTGCATAAAAAGCTTGTCAAATACACCCACCAACACCCCCACACACAACATTTTTCTTACGGTTATTAAATCGAGTTCCTAAACAAGCATTCGGTTTATCGAGTGTACTAAACAAGAATATTAAGCAACAGCTTCAGCGGGTTCTTCCCAGAAAGAAGTCGCCTTCCCAGTCTTTGAAACAGTCTGCAGAACTGCCTCCGGCAGGACATTGCCTTTCACAGTCACTTTTTGCTGCTCCATATCAATGTCAAACGATTCAACACCTGTTTATCAAGATGCCATAAGTCAATACAATTTCTAGGGTTTTATGAAAATTTGACCTACCAATTTATTAAGCGAATGGAAAAGGAACTTCCGTTCATTTTAGTTCTACATGGCTGAGAAAAATTATATGGCCCGGTATTCGTTAGATTAGAAAGTAGGCAATACATGATGTACTGACACAGACACCGACACGTGTGTCCGCTACGTATCAGATATACAATTTTTCAAAAAAGTAAAAGTGTATAAATTTAATTTTATACCTGTTATTAGTTTTTCTTCTTGAAGTCTTTCAAATATGAGTACATATTTATTATTTAATAATAAATTTGAGTTAAAAATATATAATATTTCTAATTAAAAAAATGGCCATGGTAAAAAGTCCAATGAGTATTAGTATTTGACACATGTCAGATCCGAACATACTGTTCTAATTGAAGTGTCCATGCAACACAGTAGCCAAGGGCAACAACTAAGTCTAATACGTAACTAAGGTACCTTCTTAGAGTTGGTTGGAAAGAATTTATAGCAAACAAAAGCCATTTACATTGCCATTTCTTTTTAAATTTGAATAGAAAATAGCTTTAAAATTCCAACAGAAAAGGGGAGAGACTCTTCATAGCTGGGATTATTGAAAAACTAAAATGTAATAATGTTTCAAACCAAATGCTAAAAAGGTAAATGAACTATAACCAATATACCAATCACTATAAACATAATCATGTGCAGCCTAATGGAGAACACGTGCATGGACATTCGAGCAGTCAATACAAGTCATTCTAGTACATTTGATTCACATTTAACTTGCGCATACCGTACAAATAGACTTCAAAAATCATAGTGCTAGCAAAACATTCATCTTTGCAAGGTTGGCACAATTACACACCCTAAAATATGGGGAATATGTTACTTGTACATGATGCGGTGTCCATAACGGTGTCCACCCCCTCACATGGAGGGGGACCTACTTCGGATATATTATATTTTATTTGAAGTGGTCCCCCTCCATGTGAGGGGGTGGACACTGTTATAAATACAACATTATGTACGTATAGCATTACCCAAAATATGGTTACCATTGTCATTGATGCACAACAATTAAAGCTTAAGAATCATGAAAGTAACATTTAACCAATGTGTATGGCAATAGGTCATAGCCAACAAAAAATACTGAGAAAGAAAAACACAAATGGTAACATGGAAAAGACACTCAAGCTTTATTGCCTGGGCAACATCGTTTTAAAAAGCTGTCTGAGGCTTACGGCTTGAAAAGCACATCAAGTGAGGCATTCTTTAAACACCCTGAAGCTTACGCCTTGAGTGAAATTTATCAAGGCTTACGCCTTGACTAATTGAGTCTTATGCCTCAAGCCTAAGTTTCAATTTGGCTAAGGTGTGCACTCGTTTGTTTTTCCTTCTGGGCATTTTATTATTGTCTTCAAGGGGACAATATCGTGAAAAGTCTGAAGTTATTGATTTGACGTCTTGGAAAAGAACGAAATACATTATAGCTGATATCAGGAAAGGGTCACAAACCTTCCATTTTTCCTAAAACCCTCTTCACAGCTCCAACGCAGCCTTGGCAGGACATGCCAACCTTAAGGACAACAGTCTGCAGTCAAACACAAATGAGTGTTGAAGTTGTCAAGATAAAAAACATAGACATGTAAATGAATTTGCATTAACATACCATAAAATCACAGGGTCTAATATTTAAACCAGAATCCATCCTTCATTCAAGTTCTATTAATATACAAGTCAATGTTTTTTGAGAGTGCTACACTGTGACACTCTGAATCTTGACAGCACCCAACTAATTTCAGGCCATTCACAAAGTATAACCAGACAACAGTTTCATACTTGCTAATACCTATCGATAGGAAAACTCATCTTTCAGTTCTCATAATAAAAGGAAACATCAGCTCTGCAATACAATCCATAATAAGAAAGATAAAAAAATATTCTCTCTTCATTTCAGCACTTTTTTTTTCTCTTTCTCGAAAACTTGGTATATCAAATTTGAGAAACACAAGGAATAATTTCATTTTGTTTTATATCAAAGATAATAAAACAAAAAAGAAGAGAACAACAAATGAAGAAGTTCGCGAAATTATTCTCAATTCGTTTAGCTCTACACAAAAGAGCACAGATATATCCCTCCCAATTTAAAAAAAAAAAAGGTAAGATTAATATCCATATGAACACAAATTAGCAGAATTCAATAGCATACTACATCAATTTGCTGCATTTCCTTACTTTTCAGCTTAAAGAATTAAATCCCAATTCAATATTTTCCAACCGCAAATAAACAATCACATACAAAATTCCCCAAAACAATATCTAAATTCTACGGTGGATAAAAAGAAAAAAACCAGAAAATCCAACACCAAACATGTCAAATAATAAAAATCAAACGCAATTAATTGCCTGAAGAAAAAATTAAGAAGGAAATCAAATGTACCTGAGACATGATGATCGTTATCTGATTGTCAGAGGAAAATTATAGAATTTTTATGGTGCGAAAGAAATTAAGAAATTCAAAGACGATATTAATATTATACGAGATGGGTATTGAAAATGATATATAGAGGGTGGAAAAAATCACGTAATGCATTACGCAAGATGCAATTATTTTAGACACAATTACTTTTGAGTCCTTAATCCTTGTAAAAAGTGTAAATAAATCTCAAGTATTCAAATATCGACAAATAGCTCCCTAAATTTTCCACAAGTACATATAGCAATGCAGATCTTTATGAATGAAATCCTTTTAAATTGGCATCAAATAGGCATGCACAATGCACTTGTTTGTATTTTTTTTTAGGGGTAAAATTTTTTTTACACTTAAAAGCCTATTTAACTCTAATTTGCTAAACAATTAATAAAAAAAATAAAATTCCATTGAATTTATTTCGACTATAAAAAAGTCATTTTATAATATCAGTAATAATAAGA
>CAIGRL010108799.1:0-12256 GCA_903798325.1 Fraxinus xanthoxyloides
TTCATAAATGATTCATTTAATGCAAAAGGAAATTATTATTTCAAAAGTACTAAAAAAAAAAAAAAAAAACAATTTTGCAAAATATGAATTTAGTTCTGCATAGCTGGTGTCCATTTTATTAAACGAGTTAGTCTCTAATTCATAAAAAAGAGCAAGTCGGTCGCCAATCTTTGAATATATTTGTACAACCAGTCTCCATTTCCATTGACACACATGGTCCAACTCTCCGAGACTCTCTTAGGGTTTGAAAGAATGTATTCTGAAATAGTAGATTGATGGAGAATGCGTGGTTGAAAAAAAAAAGTAAAAGTTATTGATGTGATGGAAATTATTATTTTATTGAATAATGTGTGATTGAAATTGAGTAGAAGAATGAAAATGAAAAATTTCAATGTGTACCAAACAGGGGCTTAAATGACAAATTCATGCGGACATAACGTAACCAACTTTATGAAGAGTAAAATCGTCAAAGACCCTTATTGAAAAAGAATCGAATGATTGATTGTGTTATAAAGACTCTTGTGCTCGAGAAGTAGCAGGAATATTGTATAAGACCCCTATTTTATCTCCCTTAAAAGTTTTTTTTTTTGGATTTCGAGTCGGGAATAGAGAAGTGACTTATTCGGTGATGTACGGTTTTCGTTGTTAGGGACGGGTTGGCAACTACGATTAATGATGAGGGATCAATTTGTGCAGTTTTCCCAATCTTAATTGGGCATTTAGGTTCTCAATTCATTATCTTCCCTAAAGCAACTGTGCAGTCAAATTGTAAATGAAAATTTGAATGATTTATTAAATATGAAACTCTCCCTGCAACGTGGAGATCTGTGCAAGAAAGATTGTGTTGCAGTTTGTGATAAGGCAGAATTTTATTCCACAAACACAGCCAGAATTTATTACCCTATCCCATATTTAATGCTACTCGACAATTTATTTATTTATTTTTTTGTTTTTTGATGTCCAATATTTTTGTTATTTGCTCATTTTTTTAGATTTATCGAGGTCCTTTTCTTATTGTTCTCGCAAGGCGTTCTTAGGTGTGAAAAGGTGACCAATCTGTTGTTTGGCCCGACACATTGAAAATTATGTCGTGCTGTGTTAGGGATGGACATGGGTCGGGCACCCAAAATTGAGAGGAAAATCGAATCAACGATTTTCAATCAATTGAATTATTCGGTTTGGGCTTGTAGGAGCATTGGTTTACATCTAATTACTGGTAAACAGATTCTTATTAGAATCTGCATTCAATAGTTGGGTCAAATTTTGAAGGGTAAAAAAAGTCGAAAAAAATTATTATTTACCTGTAACTTTACTATCTAAGGGTTGCGATTTAACAATGGCCGAGAATTGAGAGACGAGAATGTTAGTAGGGGTCGAGTATCATAAGATTTCAGAAAGAAAGATAACATCAATCGTTCATTATTATAAATAATTCAGGTTAGACAAATCGATCGAACCTGATAAAATTCCCTTAAAAAAATTGACGTGTAAATCGATTCAAACCAGTCGTTTCAATTCAATTTTCACTTTTTTGACTTAGTAAATTTATGCATCTTTTTTATGAAATTCACATTGCATTTCGTATTTATATGGTTATCGAAAAAGACAATACATAAATTGAATGAAAATGAGGTAATTACTCAGTCCAAGATTGCGACCACTCATGTTTTGTCATTCGTGTTGTCATCTTTTGCCACATACATATTTTTATTTATTAAAAACTGGTATTTTTTATTTAAATTGTTTATTTTGCTAGTAGATATTTCATCTATTAACCCCGTTTGTGATGGAACAATACTATTGTTAAGCCCTTTTCAAATTAATAAGCAACTGTTTTGTCCCTGCCTGTCCAGCTGTGAAGTATTATTATATGGTAATTCATAAATTGGGTAAAAAATTTGGTTAGGTTTAGAACTTATGAGGCATATTTATCCTCGTCTGGTTTGGTCTGATTTGATCTGAACGAATTTTTTTGAATGAATTGATCCATTGTTGTGTGTCCTACTTCTTAGTGAATTTTTTTTCTACTTCGACTTGTCGTACTTCCTTTTTTAGTCACATATACTCTCATTCTCATTTTGTGAGAAGCTCGGATTTACCTTGTGCTCATTTTCCTTAAGTGTAATTTATGAATACTTCCTCCTTTGATAAAAATAAGCTAACTTAAAAGTAAAATTATCTTAGTTCTAAGCAAAAGAAAAGGGGGAAAATATCTAATCAAATGGCTTATATATAAGCCCATATGCCACGCTCACTTAATTCTGTCCATCTTAACAAATTTTCATAAAATCACGTTTACATTTCGATGTATTATATGATGTCTAATACATCAAATCGTGTTTTGTATTATGTGATATAATAGAATGTGAAAGAATAGTTGGATTAGGGATATCTATTTTTTTTTTAAGAATAATTTAGAAAAATCTAAAGGAGTTCTAAAGGAAATTATTGATGAAACAAGTGGAATGATGATAAAAAGTAATTTACAAAGTTGATTTCTAATTAAAATAATGATTTCATAATTCATGAAATTTGAAGATAGAAGTAATGTTGTCCTTAAGGGGTCGCAGAATCAAACTAAATCAATTGGTTTCGTTCGATTCCGAGTACGTTTTTAGTTGTTTTTAGTTTTTGGAACCTAGAATCGATCGATATCAGTTTCAACCCTAGGAACCATTTTGATTTTTTAAGCCTTTTTTAATGACCCAATTAAGTAACCATTTTTTCATTTTTTTTTCCCACTAAACTCTTTTCTTTTTCAAAAGTTTGGTTCGTATTTCAACTCGATTCCAATGCTACAAATGGAACCAAATGGTTCCATTATCAATGATCTATTGATTTTAGGTTTTGTTTCTCGAAACCGAACTTCATGTCCAGACACACAAGCTACAGTTACTAGTTATAAAAGCATGTAACTCTCTTCCTAGCCTTTTCCTTCCGAAATGGATACCGATAAATTGTTGAATTTACTAAAAATATTTCCAATCTCAAAAGCTAGTTGACGTATTGAGCACTCTCATTATCTTGTTACAACATGCCCCCCTTCATTTTTACTATATCTACTCTTCAGCGTTCTTTTAAAAAATAATAACATTTCTTTCTTTATCCATACGGTTTCGATTCTAGAAGATACGCTAGGTATCTACGCCTTTAAATCATGTAGCAAGTTGATCGAGTAAAAACATTTTTTCTTTTTTAACTTTTTTGCAACTTGTTCCTTTGCATTTGCAATAGCATATTGTGTACTAGAATGGCACTTGCATAAGAGTTATGGTGTGTTTGAGCTACATTATTTTGGAAGAATGTATTCTGGAATAGTAAATTGTTGATGAATGTATGGTTGAAAAAGAAGGAAAATTATTGATGTAATGAAAAATATTATTTTATTGAAAAATGTATGATTGAAAATAAATAGAAGAATAAGAATGAAATTGAAATTTTTTTCCTTCCTCACACAATTACAATTGATTTTTGCACCGTTATTTTTTAACGTTTCTCACAAAAGTCTCAGCCAAAATCTTTGAATTCTTACCGTTGCTGGCTTCAACGGTCAAAAAATCAGTTTTACTCCAATTATAATCTATCCCAGACAACCCCTTAATTTGTCTTTGGTGTTGGAGAAGGTTGACAGATAGCTTTTTGTGCTGTACATCAAAAGGGAATAGGGTTTGAGTTTTCCAATTCACCAGCTATAGCTGTTTTTAGGGTTAAAAGTCTAATTCAATCTATAGTAAAATAATGTAGATGGTGCATTTAAAGCAAAAAATTAATGCCCAATTCATTAAATAAAAACCAGCGACGCTACATAAAAATAAATTAATGATTAAGACACAACAATTAGACTATTCTAACTTTCGACTTGACAAATCCAAAATAGAGACAAGGCTGATGTGAAGCATTATTTAATTTGTTGGTGCAAACCTGTAATAATCTATTAATGATAAATAAAACCAAGTAATGTCGCCATTGAATTTATGTTTGCTCAACAACATGATTTTATTGGACCCTAGATAGATCTTATTGCAATTTTTTGATATAAATGTTTTTATATCACATTAAAAAAATGGTTGCACATTTGAGTTGCTGCTGCTACCAACCATTTTTATAAACTCGATGAATTAAGTGCCCACTGATGCTCTTTAAGGACTTTAGAATCATCCAAAGGTTTTTGCAATGGAACAAAGCATGATTTTTTGTGATTTCAAAAATCATTATTCATGCTGAAATAATCATCGTACAACATGCCGAAAAATAAGTTTTCCATCCACGCATCCCATTAATCTAGCAAATAACGAAGGATGTCCATTGCAAAAACCTTCAGATGATTCTAAGGTCATTAAGAGCATCACTGGACAAGATTAATTTATATGGTGGAATACAATTTGACAATAATGTATAGGAACTCATCTTGTTAAAATTGGTTTGTATCATCTATTACTTTATCAAAACTGACAAATTGTTCACCTTCTCTAGGAAATAACCCAATTAGTTTGTCATTGAAGTAGTCGACATACTCATTTTTTTATTAAAAGAATTACATGTTAGTCATATAATCAGAAGAAGCTGAATTTTTTGTTAACCTAAGAACACTACATTGATTAAGAATAATTCCCAAGGTTTCGCATCAGCACATGCTATAACTATCTCATTTGGTAAGTTAATGATGTTATCCTTTATGTAAGGTTGTGTTCCATTACCAATTTGAATCAAGTAACTATACAAATCGATTGTCATTTACTCATGTTTTGATTTAATTGCAACCTTTTCATCATCACTCAAAGATAGGATCTAACCAAACTTTGGTTAATTATTCATTGTCTTGTTGCTCTTGGGATAAGTAGGGGATAACAGGTAATACTTAGCAAAAAATCTCCTTCGAACACAAAATCTTTCCACCCTATGGGTCTGAATTGTCTAAAATATCTCTTAAAATTATATCGACGGTTTCTATTGTATTTTTATAGGCCATTAGTGCTTCATTCCATATTATGAGCTTTACCTATCGAATCAATTTCGCTATTATACTTTGCTTTGATATATTATACATTGTTGATTCATTACCTAGAGTAAAATATTGAATTTTGAATGGATGGTTTTACCCCTAGCATTATTGATGTTGCTACACTTGAAGTTGTCGTTCCAAGATTACCATCTTTTGAGATCAAACCCTTGTCAGTAAACACAATATAAAAACGTTTTTCTTGTACCCTCAGGTTCATTGACAAAAATATATCTCTGTTTTCACTGTTCATTATTTGAATATAACGTCAAAAGCATGTTGTTGATTTGAATCTTGATTGAATATGAACGTTTGAAACTTTGATGCAGCGTTCATCTAAAATTTCCTTTGCATTAGATTCATTGTTACTATAGAAGTTATCAATAAGTTGACGCAAGTCATATGCTAGCTACATGAATATGTACATCTTAATTTAAAAGTTTGCCAAAAATTCAAGCAAACATTTGATTTGATCTGATTAGATTAGTTTTGTATTATTGGAGATATGCACATCTCTTTTAATAATCCTATGAAAGCCAAAATGAGACAATGTTAGTTCTAAATTTTATTTTCTTGACAATTTAAGAAGCATAAACACACATTTCCCTTATCAGTTACCTTTGTTTATTTTATAAAAATATTTTTTTGGAAAGAAGAGATAGTGAGAGTGAGAGAGAGAAGATGGTGGGGGTAGGGGAAGTAAGTATAGAAAATGAAAATGGAGAGGTAATATAATAAAAATTTCGGTGGATTAATAGCACTCAAGTAACTTTATGGGCAATTCGACGAAAGACTGGTGGATACCAAAGTAATCCTAGAAAGACATTCTTGAATTGGGAAAAACTAACATTGTAGAAGATTAATAGTATCATATATTTTATATGTTAATTATATTATTAATTGATAATTAATGAGTTTTATTTGACTTTATAATTAAAATGGATTGGAGGACGAATTTTAAAGCCAAAATGAGATAATGATAAAAAATAAAAAATAAAAAATAAAAAAAATAAAAAAACCCTTAATTATAATTAGTAAAAATTCTATTCCCTTGACAATTTAAGAAACATTCATGAAAACTCTTTTACAATTTAAAAAAAAAAAACTTCAATAAGAAGGATTATTATAAAGAAGAAGTCTTAAAAAAATAATTAATATTAATAATTATAAAAATATTTCAACAGTAAAAATTATTATATGTATTTAAGAAATAATTATTATGTATGCAATTAAAAACTTGTTATTATATACCATGAAAATAAAACGTTTCAGCAGCGAATTTTTATTTATTTTTTCAATCAAACCTAGTATGAAAATCAATAATGTGTATATAAAATGAAAATGGAGAGGTGATATGTAAAATCAATTTTTCAACAAATGCACATAGAGAAGTATTTGAATGCAACGAATCCCACAAAATCATCTCTCCATTTTCTTTTCATATACATTTTAGTGATTTTCATAATAGATAGGATTTAAAAAATAAATAAAAGTTCACCGTTTAGTTTTTAATAGCATACAATAATGCGTATTTCTTAATACATATAATAATTCTTATTGTTGAAATATTTTTTTAATAATTTATATTAATGATTTTTAAAACTTCTTCATTGCATATAATAATGCTTCTTGTTGAACTTTTTTTAATTGTAAATATTAACGAGTTTTTATGAAAGCAATAATATTAATAATTAGTAATAATTGTATTTAGTGGAGTAGAATTTAATTTTTTGTTGGATATAAATTAAGTGTTACATTAATGTTGTATATAATATTAAATGGGTATTGGGTGAGGGTATATTGGGGATATAGTTAAATATTGATATTAAAAAATTTCTCCTCAATCCATTTTTTTAAATATTGTAGATATGTCCAATTTTAAAAAACATAATTATATTATATTTTTAATATTGTGTAAATTTACATAAATAAACATATATGAAATAAAATAAAAATGTATCACTCTAAATTCATCCACTAATATTTATTTTTATTAAAATCTATTAGATCTTTGTATACTTTTTTAGAATTTGTGTTTAACTAAAACCCAAATAGTTATAAAATATCTCCTTCAACTAAAATCAAAACTAAAAAATGTTTCAATCTAGGCCCATGTTTGTTTGGCATTTTAAGGAGAATTTTTACCGTTGCTTAAGGGTATCAGCCGCAATATTTGATCACTTTGTCTCCGGGTGAGACCCACTTTTTTTGAAAAAAAAGGGTCAAAAAATTCATTTTCATGTCAAAATAATGTGAAACAAACAAGTTGTAAACGCTAAAGCGCTAAAACCTCATCAATTTGGCCACTTAAGCTTTTAAAAACACCTGCAAATGGAGGTTTCAAGAAATTCAAACGATTGCGCTTCGTATTATAAATTCTAATATGTCACGCCCTTTGAACAAATTCGTGAATCCACAAAGACCAGTAAAAACTACTCGTAAGTTAGAACTGAAGCTTGAATGCTTACTCCCACATTTCAATCATGCAAGTTGAAGTTCTCGTCTGATTCTTTATCTCAACTTAATTTTATGAACTAATCAAAAGTTTTTTTTTATCTAGATGGTACTAGTGCCATAAAGTCCTCACGTGAAACTGGGATAATTGTCTCCAACTATAATTTCCTAGAGCTTGTTGATACCACATTAAGGTCTTGTCTGCAACTATATGATATATATGTATATATATATAACAATCGTGGATATAAATAGCGGTTTATATTGTTATTGGGATATGCCAAGTGAATTTCTTGGGAATATTTTTTTGCCATTTCTTTCAATTTGAACAACCAATTTCGAAATTTCCAATTTTATGTTAGGACATATGCAGCAGCCTTTGATGATTTTCCTGTCCTTGAACATGGTTCCCCTGTCTATAAATTATGTTGACAGTTGAATTCACAAACACATTGGCGCTCTTATGATTTGTGATCCTAAACTAATGTTGTTGGGATAAATAAAAAAATTATTTTTAAATAACTTTCTATTTTTATAAATTAACGTGTTTAGCTAAGGTTTATAAGAGCATCTTTAAATATGAGATACTCTTTGTTTTAAATAGTCAACATTTAAAATCATCTTTCAAGAGACTCTTTAAATTAACATTTTAATTTAGAAAGTGAGTTATAGTTAAATGCATTCAAAAAGTTTTAATGTTTAATGTAGGAAATCAATAAAATAATTTAAAGAAAAACTAGCTAAAATAAAAAATAATAATAAGTATTCTTTGGGAGTAGTAAAATTAAGTATTAAATATAGATACTTTCCAAATGATAGAATATGCTCTTTAAAAATAGAGAGTATCTTGAAGATACTATTAGTGTATGTTTTAAGGGTAAAATTTCACATCTGTTCAGTAAAAAATTATCAACAATATATAAGGGCCCTCGTTTGAGTCTCATTTTGGTAAAAAAATATATTTTGGAATAGTGATTTTTTGGAGAATGTGTGGTTAAAAAGGAAGAAAAAGTTTTCGATTTGTATGTAAAATTATTTTTTGGGGGGAGAATATGTGGTTGAAAATGAATTTTGAAAAAAAAATGTGAGCCAAACATAGGCTTGTTTACTCCTAATAAGGTTGATAGTTGAACATTTTCTAAGCGTATTCGTTAAAGGAAAACTCTTATATAGGTTAAGAGGGTGTTTGCTGGGGATTAAAATTAGATTTTTGGTGGATTGTGATAAAAGTTTTTGAAATATATGATTGAAAAGATGTTGTAAATATTAATTGTTTGATTTTGACTTAGATTAAAATCAGTTTTTAATGTGACCCAAACATGCCCTAAATATATAAACTCGTAATACTTTGATGGCTAGAACAAAACTCTTTCAAACTCTTTCACCGGCGTGAAACTTCGTGGAATCTTGTTAGGTGAATATTAAAATGATTTATGAAAAATTAAACACAAAAACCAAAGAAATTCAAGTCACTTTTAAGTTATTCATAAGATTTTGACAATATAATGCACATGAGCAAAGAAGGATTCTACATACACAATTGAAGTGCTTGATGGACATGGAAATGACTAACTTCTGTAGATAATTTGTTAACACACTCAAAACAATGGTGAATCAGAATTTGAAGAATTCACCAAATTGAGAATACTATTCCAATAATTCTTGTCATTACCACTACCACTAGGGCCGCAACCGTTATCCCACTCTCCGCCACCATCGCCGGATAAACTGCCACCATCTCCGGAGAAACTGCGGTCTGCACCCGCAGTACTTAAGAGAAGGTCTGTGAATCTCTGCACAAAGTTTCCACTTGGAACAAGTTCAGAATTTACCCTAAGAGATTCTGATTCCCATGCATTCTCGACTGGCAATGAAATGTCATGGATTCCTGAGGTAAATGACACTGAATTCGCAATCCCATCTCTGTATTCCGGCAAATTGGATGAGTTCTCGAAACCCTTCCATTCTTCTTTGCCCTCTTCTTTCATGATTCCGGCCTCCGAGGACCCGGAGGAGTTGCCCACAAAGTCGACGAATGCAGTCGAGTTCTCTCCAATTCCGGTGGTGGACATAGGCGGTGCATTCTCCGAATAGCTAAGTGTAGAGGTGGGGGATTCAAGTTCACAACCAAGTCCCACCATAGCACCACCACCATTCCATGCCTTAAGTATGTCGAGACACCGAGCCGGGCCGGGGAGACCGACAGGGTTTTTCAACGGGCTGGAAGAACTCGAGCTAAATTCAGAAGAATTGAGAGGATTCGTGAAAGAATTTGAACGTAACTTGGATTGTCTAACAAGTCGTGCCTCGGCCTCTAGACGGGCACTCTCCCATTGAGCCATATGGCTAAGATTTGCTACATTTTTTGACTGACCATCGCTCAACTTGAGAGCATCATTTTTCGGCTTGTGGGTCACCGGGTCTATCCCCATTTTGTCCAATCTTTTCTTCAGATGTGTATTCCAGTAATTCTTGATTTCATTATCTGTTCTTTTGGGCAAATGCGTGGCTATAGCCGACCATCTGAGGAAAGACAATCTTAAAATTAACAGAAAGTGCCAAAAACTCAGACAACAAGAAAACAAAAATCCAATAAAACAACTTTCTACCATTGGTTCTCAAGTTAAAACAAGAAAAAACCTCTTTTTCTATGTTAATGGGAAGTAAATACAAAAACAGACGTATTAAAAGATACCATATGAAATACGTCGTGCGAATCTGAAATAATATATTCTAAATTAGACATTTGAATGACAAAAGTTCAAATTTCAGCAATTTGTATGGACATCGGCTAAAAATGCGACATTGCAGAGGAGGCAGTAAATGATGCCACCCATCGAAACTCTTAAACCGGCACGACAGTATTAGACTGGACTCAACACCTAAATAAGTGGATTTACTCATTTTTTATTTAACTTCTCTAATACAAACTAATCTGTACTTTTAGTTCAGATGATGTCATGATTATGGGCTGTTCTCATAAAATTTTGTTAAATAAATAAGAGTGGTTAAAAGCAAAAACCTGTTTCCTAGGAGAGCATGGAGTTGAATGATGGTCTGTTCTTCTTGTAAACTGAACTTCCCTCTTTTAATATCAGGTCTCAAATAATTAGTCCACCTCAATCTGCAACTCTTCCCGCATCTCTGAAGCCCTAAAAACAAAAACCCATAAAGATTCAGTAAAGAAACAGTAAATTTGTGTTATTCCGAACGGAATTTTATAAACAAGATTTCAGTTTTTTTTTTATCCTTTATTCACTCAACTAAAGCCCTCCTCACTGAACAAACCATAAGTACAACTTTGTTTGATACAGTTGTCGAGTACTATAGAGTCCACCTTTAAAAAAAAAAAGAATATGAGGAATGAAAAGATAATTACCAGCTTTTGCAGGCAAAGCACGCCAGCTTCCATGGCCATGTTCTTCAATATAAGCAAGAAGTTTCTGATCCTCTTCAGGTGTCCATGGCCCTTTCTTCAAACCAACTTTATCACAACATGGAGATCGACCCATTGGCAGTTCAAGTCTTATCAGCAAAAATATGTTTTCTGCCTTTTGCTCCTTTTTAAAGTTGTAATTAGAGTGTGAGAGGAGAGAGTAATAAATGAGGAGAGGGAGGGATAGGGCAAAGAAAGGTCAGCGACAAAGATGGGATAAAGATAATAAATATGATGGGAGCAAGAAATTTATTGCAGAATTTACTAAAACTTTTATTATTGGGTCCTAAAATTTAAATGACCTCATTGCAATTATCTTTCATGGCTATAATTTATCAATAAAATATATCAAACATCATAAAGTTGTATTAGTTTGGTTTTATGTGAATTTATCCATGTTTAATAAACTTGTTGGAAAAAAATTAATTGCTTATTTGTAGTGTTGGAAGACTCACAATAAATAGAACAATGCATATTTGACGCACGGGTAATAAATATTTATGGCGTGTGCAATTATGTATAATAATCGTTTGATTGAATACTTACTTACATATGAATTCGGACCAGGAATATGATCGGCTCGTACTAAAGATATGTTTAATATATCTTGAAAAAAAAAATATTAGATATTAATTTTTCACGAGTACTTGAATGATACTAACTTACATAAGTTGAGAAGGGAATAAAGATCAATAAGTGGAGTCTAAAATCCAATATATTCGTCTCATTGTTTGATTAAAACCAATTTTTTACAATATGTTTAGTAAATTTAGGATAATCACAAAACAAAAAAACCTTTTGTGTTACGATTGATCGAGTTTGATTAGAAATAGTACAGTATAACATTATTTTTTGTTGGACGATACACGTACTCACTGTATATTATTTGTCAACGATTCCGTACGCTTACAGGATTTTCTCTAACATGACTAGAACAAGCCAATCAAATGAATTTTGTTTGATGTAGGTATGGATGGTCGACGAAGTTTATTATAAAGTTATTAATCTTGCATTAGATACATGAAATCGTTTTTTGCGATCTTATAACTGAATTGTACATTTTTCTTTGGATTACACAATCTTGATTTGGATGAAAACCTCTTTCCATTATCATTCTACCAAAAATTATAATTTTGGTTTGTAAGCAATTTCTTAAAAAATTTACATAAGCACAAATTATTGAATAATTTGCTGATGAATACGAGAAAATAGAGAACACATGCTTAATATTGAGATTTTTGGGGGAAAAAAATTGTACATTCAAGCTATATTGCATATTCCATTATTCCGCTCCACCTCTCAATCTTATTCATGTAACCCTAAGAAACTAATTTTTGAATTAGAATTTTAAAATTAGAAAAAAAAAA